>SNQJ01S0014153.1:88442-145888 GCA_010110895.2 Picea sitchensis
ATTTCGGCTATACGTTTTGCTCCTAACCTCATCCATCAGGGGGCATCTGTTATCACTGAAATTTCGTCCGCACAGGGCGACAAGAACTCCGCATCATCAGCACAGAAAAACAGTCATTCATGGCACAAGGATTAATCCCACAGAACAGCAAAAGGGTCAAAACTATACAAAATGGCCAAAAAATTACAAGGCGCGTTGCACCCACTGGGCGCGCGCGCGTGCGCGCAACATCTTCGTATCTGGAGTGCATATGCGTGGCTGTGGGGTGCAAAACCCGCGCGCCTGCCAAACGACGCATTTATGGAACTGGTCGGCCTCCCAACCACTAATGGATCAGCTCCCAAGTCGATTTGACACCAAATCAGAGCTCAATCCGCGTGGGGGGGCTGGTCAAAGACCTAATTGTGCCCTAAAGAGCCCCTCTTCACATTCAAAAGAGGTTGCATAATAGCTCAATGTTTGGCTATAAAAAGCCATGAATGACCACCATTTCTTCAAGGAATTCTTTGTAGTGTTATGCTGTTGAGATTTCTAGAGACTCATTCTTTGGTAATAGACATAATCAACACCATTTCATAGGCTTTCTATCTCTCACTAGAGTGGATAAGCTTGGAGTTCTTTCACTCACACTTTCATCTTTCATTGTAAGCAGAGCAATCAGTTGAGGGCCTCAAGAGCCTTCCATTGGAGAGGGAAGGGACCCAATTCCTCTTTCTCCATTGTGTATCTTTGGATTTCATCAATCAGACTTGCTTATATATTGGTGATATTGGTCCATTTTCATTTGTTTTTTATTTTTGTTCCTATGCTCATAGTTTCATTTAGTTTTTGTTTAATTCTTGTTAATAGCTTTGTTGTTTTCTTTCTAACTTTTTACCATACAACTGTCATGACTAGCAGAGCCCAACTAGGCATGTAAGTGCTCTTATTTTGCTCATCAAACGACGAAAAGAGTACAAACACCTTCAACTCGTTGGGATACCATACGTGTGAATAATGGAGGTTATGTACAGGAAACTCAATTCACTCCTTCCGTAAGTCGAGCGACTTCGAATCATGCCCTCGATTGTTGACGCCCCTCCTCACTTTGCATAGAACGACCTGAGTTACACTAACGACTGTGCATTGTTCGGTGTGATTGAAGTATAGTTTTGTGAAAAGATCATATGTTGCGCGGATGATCCGGTTACGGTTTCATTACCGCTCCTTTTATGAGCCAATACAGCTTTTGGGTTTTCTGTGGGTGGAATTGATGTCCATGCAAACAATTTGAGGGTAATGGTTGGAGGTTGGACATTGTATTTTGTATAGTGTACCCTCACTGCAAACTATGTGTCTTATGACAACAAGTGATTGTCTTCACTAGCCAAGAACTCTCTTGGTTCCATTGTTTATTTTCATTGATGCAGTATGATTGTATTATTAGTGCAACAACAGTGTCTTATTATTGGTATAGTAGCATTGTATTCTTGGTGCATTAGCAAGGAATTTTTATTTTATTGGTGCAACTTCATTGTATTTTCATTTGCTAACGTGTGCGTGAAGAAATAAGACAATGCATTCTCTTGTATTAACAAGCGCATAGTTTCCATGAAAAATATGACCTTTGTTGTAACCATTGCGGAATGAACGGATCACATGAAGCCATCGACTACAAAGTTTCATGGGAGAAGATCAAAGAAATACGGAATCAAGATAGAGGCAAAACTTCAGAACTAGTGGAAGGTAAAACCCATGCTCATTACATAGTTTTACATTGCAATATAGGAGTAAATGAAGATCTGTTTAATACTTCATTTTCTTTTTGGAGACATGCATGGCTTCTTGACATAGGCACAACCTCTCACATGTCATTTCAAAGATATTTCTTCGATGACTTTGATGACAATGTAGATGGCATAGTTTTACTTTGCAGATAGATCAAGTCTCAAACCATCGGGAATGGGGACCATCAAGCTTAAGTTGCCTAGACTCCTGGATTTTATTCTGCACAATGTACTCTATCTTCCTGAGTTGCAAAGAAACTTCTTGTCCCTTGTGCACATGGGACAACAAGGCCACTATGTTCATATAATCAGTGACAAAGTTGAAATACGAAAGGATTATGAAAACATGATTGTTATGACCGGAATGGGAGATGAAAGATTGTTGAAGTTGAATGGAACATCTACCCATACACAAACTATTGCATACATCTCTCATCATTACTTAGGTATAATGCTATCTAGTCTTTTATGGCATGCTATATTTGGTCATATTAATTATCATAGTCTTCTTTTGTTGGGAAAGAATAGTTTGTTTGGTTTGCCTACTATTCCTAGGAAATTGAAGCAGTGTGATGCTTGTATCCTTGGACAACAAAACAAACAACCCTTTCATGATTATACTTCTAGAGCATATAGAAAAATTGAACTGATTCATTTTGATTTGTGTGGCCCTATGCATGTTCCTTCTGCAAATGGAAACAAATATATCATGACTTTTATTGAGGATTACACCATAATGTGTTGGGTGTATTTGTTGAAAGATAAATCACAAACTTTTGAAACCTTTAAAAGTTTTCATGTATGGATTCAAAATGAAGCTTAGTCTCGTATTGGATCTTTTTGCACTGAAAATGGAAAAGAATATACATCTAATGAATTTGATTTCTACCTTCGCCAACATGGGATCAAACATCAAACCACAATTCCATACAATCCGCAATAGAATGGTGTGGTTGAACGAATGAACATGACACTCCTAAATATGGTTCATTCCATGATGTTTTTCAAGAATGTTAAATTGATGTTTTGGGCTAATGGCAGTTCTATGTGTAGTTTATGTCAAAAATAGTTCTCCATCGCATGCTCTTAAAAACAAGACTCCATATGAAATGTGGTATGGCCACATTCCTTCGGTGAGACATCTTAGGGTCTTTGGTTCCACATGCTATGCATTGATTCCTAAGGAGAAAATATGTAAGCTTGATGCAAGGAGTCTAAAGTGCATCTTCACGGGGTACTCAAATACCACCAACGGATATCGTCTCTACGACGAGAATAACAAGAAATTCATCCTTTCAAGAGATATATTCTTTCTTGGATCCTCCAATAAATATGAAATTGTTGAGAGGCGGCTTGATCATCTGGACAAATTCATTTGTGTAAAGACACATCATGAATTTGATGATGAGATTCCACATCTTGAAGGGGGGATCCCTATCTTGGGCCAATCTCTGGAATATCCTTTTGAAGCACCATCTTCCCTTCATGAAGAAGTTCTCGCCACTTTGTCAGAACCTAAAGTTCATTTGGTTGATGTGATCGAGAGGATTGAAAAGTTGGGTCTTGATGATAACTTAACACCATCTCAATTAGTTGAGGAACCTAGACCATCTCAGAAAGGTCCACCAAAATGGCTCACAAAAACACTTGAGAGTGTTCATCCTGATGAATTTGGAAATACAGGAACCATAATGTCATCAAGACAAGATGGACATAATGTAGATAATTCAAACTCATGTGATGCAGATCACATGGATGTTTCATATGGTTGTGAGTTGAATTTATCTACTAACCTTGAACCAACTTCCTTGAAAGAAGTTTCTTTTCATGATGAATGGAAAGAATCCATGCAGAAGGAATATGATGCCCTCATCAATAATGGGAGATGGAAGTTGGTGGGCCCTCCATTTGGAACCGAATTGATTGGATACAAGTGGGTATTCAAGAACAAGTACAAATCATATGGCTCACTTGATATGCACAAAGCAAGGCTCATGGAAAAAATATTTGCACAGAAAGAAGGTGTGATCCTTAAACTCGTTGGGATACCATACACGTGAATAATGGAGTTTATGCACAGGAAACTCAATTCACTCCTTCAGTAAGTCAAGCGACTTTGAATCATGCCCTCGATTGTTGATGCCCCTCCTCACTTTGCATAGAACAACCCGAGTTACACCCACGACTATGCATGGAACGACATATCTGTCAATCCCTCTCCCTATATTTCATTCAATTCGATGTGATTGTGAATAGTTATTGGTGTGTAATTTTGTGAAAAGATCAGATGTTGCACGGATGATTCAGTTACAGTTTCATTATCGCTCCTTTTACGAGCCAAGACAAATTTTGGGTTTTCTGTGGGTGGAATTGATGTCCATGCAAACAATTTGAGGGTAATGGTTGGAGGTTGGACATTGTATTTTGTATAGTGTACTCTCGCTGCAAACTATGTGTCTTATGACGATAAGTGGTTGTCTTCACTAGCCAAGAACTCTCTTGGTTCCATTGTTTATTTTCATTGATGCATTATGATTGTATTATTTGTGAAACAACAGTGTAGTATTATTGGTACAATAGCATTGTTTTCTTGGTGCATTAGCAAGGCATTTTTATTTTATTGGTACAACTTCATTGTATTTTCATTTTCTAACGTGTGCATGAAGAAATAAGGCAATGTGTTGGCACAGGGGCAGACCCAAGGTTGACTTCAAGAGCGCACCAACAAGCCCTAGATACTGGCCCTTTTGAAAACACCTGCGAAGCAGATGCAGTCTCATCCGTAGCAACTATGAGGGGGTTGTAGGACAGAGATGTCTACAACCAGGGGAATATCAAGTGGATCTAGTACAGTAGCAACACAACATGTACATATCACTTATCAAGCTAGATCTATCTTTCATAGCTATAGATCTGATCTAAAACAACAATGAAACTAATAATATAACAGCGACAGAGATCAAAGCATCAATCACACACACAACACAAGATATACGTGGTTCACCCTCTCTCTAGGGCTACGTCGATAGAACTGTGCTTATGATTTATTAAGGTAAAGCATACAATTCTTCTCTCCACTCTCAGCTAGCATATCTTCTTTCTTCTCTCTCTTTCTCTCCCCTTCCTGTGCACCCAACTGCAGGACTTGACCTTCGCACACAACTAAAGATATTACAATACTAGAAGGCTCTCTCACTTAGCACTTCTCTCTCACAATACAATAATATCTCACCACAACAATAGAGCTAGATCAACAACAATATCGTACCAACCCAACCCAAGTCCTCTTGACCTTTATTTATACATTACAATACCTCATCGACAGCCTTAGGCCGAAACCTAGGTGTCAAAACCCTAACTACCAAAACCCTAGGTGTCTAAAACCTTAGGTCAACTTGATCCGCTTTTTCCGAGCTTCTCCAGCCTATCTTTCCTTCCTTCTCGTGTGGTATTCCAAGGCATCCAATGATGGATTTCTGCACTTGATGAGTTTTCCTCAATCCATCTTCTTTACTGATCTGTCAACCTTGATCTTCTCATCCAACGACTTGTTTTTCCATACTTCGCTCCATCTTTTCTGCTCTTTTGCTCACTTCGACCTAGTGACAGTCACTGTGTCTCTCGCAAAGTTCGTGGTTTACCTTTTCTTCCTTTTTCTTCACTTCTTTCCACAACCAAGGGCCAAAAGGCCCCCAACACTCACCTATGACTTGTCCCGAGGCACTTCAGATCTGATTCCTCTGTTTTGCTTTGTTCTTAGACTGCGCAGTGCAGCCTTTGTTTTCTGTTTTAGATCTCCTCTCCCTCCTTGTGCAGACTGTCTTTTATGTGTCTGGTACCCAATTTCAACTGCACCTGGTACCTAGACCCTTTTCCTCATGCTTTTACTGAGAGCTGTGAGGTAGTTGGTTGTCATAGTACAACTTCAACTGAATCTCATTCACCAATGCTTCCTTCCACTCTCCATTCAATGTCTTCAATTGCACAACTCCTCCTTCTGTAACATAGACGATCTCATATGGTCCGAGCCAATGAGTTCTAAACTTCCGAGGGTATTTTATAAACTTACTGTCATACACTAGCACTAAGTCACCTTGCTTAAATTCCTTCTTCTTGATGTGTCTGTCATGATAGGCCTTCTCTCTTTCTTTCTAAACCTACTGGTGGAATCCTGCAATGAATCTGTCTTCTTCCAATTCAACCAACTATGCAAGCCTCTCATGAACAACGCCAGTATCATCCATGTCTGTAAGTGTAGAAATTCTTAAGCTTGGTGCCAAGTATTCCATCAGGACAACAACTTCAAGACCATAAACCAACTTGAAATGGGTCTGCATTGTTAATTTCTTGCAAGTGGTTCTATAGGCCCATAGTACTGCAGGTACTCTTAAATCCCAGTCATCCCTATTCACACTGCAAATCTTCGTCAATGTTGTCTCCAATATTTTTTTGAATGCTTCAACTGTTGCATTTGCTTGTGGATGGTAAGGTGTACTCTTCTGATGGTGGACTACAAATTCTTCAGTCAGATCTTCAACTGTCTTATTGATGAAGTGTGTGCCTTGATCACTCATGAGGATCTTGGGGCATCCAAACTTGGTTATTATGTCATCAAATATAAAATGCACAGTTGTAGTTGCACTACAGTCCTTGACTGCTCTAGCTTCAGCCCATCTGGTTAATTATTCAGTCGCAGTAATGATATACCTTGCTCCTGTGCGCTTTCCTGGTGGGTTTATATGTCCCACGAAGTCAATAGCCCACTTTTCAAATGCTTGTAGAGTCATATGTGGTGCTAATGGCATTTCATCTCTTCGGGATGGTTTTCCAACTCTCTGGTATACGTCACAGGCTCTAACATAATCTTTAGCATCTTTATGTAAGGTAGGCCACCAAAGGCCATCTCACAGAACCTTTTGCGCAGTTGCTTTTCCTGCGTAATGTCCTCCTACGATGCCTTCATGAGCTTCTGCGAGGATCAATGGGTGCTCTGCCTCCATAATGCATCTCCTTAGTATCTCATCAGGTACCATTTTGTATAGCTGGCCAACTATCAATGAAAAGTCTGCAACACACACCACTAGTTGTTTCTTCTGGGGAATTTTATACTCACTCGGTGCCATTCATGTTGATAGGAACTGGACTATGTTTGTGAAGTGGTCATCAATATTTCTAATGGTGAGCAGTTGTGCATCCAGCAGTGTATCTTCCAAACTAGTGGGTTCTTCGCCATGTTCCAAGCTCGACAAGTGGTCAGGTCCCTTGTTCATTCTTCCTAGCTTAACTATGATTTCAAAATCATATTCTTGAAACAACAGAATCCATTTGCATATTCTCCCCCCCAACACTGGCTTGTTGACTAGGTACTTCAGCGCAGAGTGATCTATAAACATTTTAAAGTGTCCTACCAACAAGTAGTGGCGGAACTTCTGTAGCACGTACACCATGGCTAATCCTTCTCTTTCCATGTTGGTGTAATTAATTTCAACTGTAGATAGCTTCCTGCTAGCAAAATCTAATGGATGGTCGATCTCCCCTTCTCCAGGTTGTGCCAGTACTGCTCCTAATGCAATAGAAGATGCATCGTCATGCACATAAAATTCTTTGTTCCAATCTGAAAAAACCAAAATGGGCGTAGTGACCATCTTCTATTTCAGTGTGTCGAAGCTCTGTTGGCATTCATCTGTCCAACCAAACTGGCAGTCCTTCTTCAACATCTTCTCCATCGGTGCTGTAATTTGGGAATAGACTTTAATAAATTTCCTGTAATAGCCAGTATGTCCTAGCACAGTGTGTAGTTGTTTGACTGAAGTAGGTGGTGGCAAATCAACTATAATTGCAATTTTAGATGGATTAACCAGCAATCCCTGCCTACATACAATATGGCCTAATAACACTCCAAATGGTGAGAAGAATATGCACGTATTCATATTTAAAGAAATTTGACACTGCCTGCATTTATCCAACATTAGCCTTAGACATTCAATATTATTTTTCAACAAACTAAACATAGTCCAGTCATCAAAATATGCTTCTAAAAATTTATGCAAAAATTCTTTGAACGCTTCGACCACCACCCTAGAAAATATGGCTGGGGCATTCTTCAGTGTGAATGGCATTACTGTATATTGGTAGGATCCCCATTCTGTAGCAAACGTGGTCTTGTGGCGGTCCTCCTTGGCAATTTGAATCTGATGGTATCCTGAAAAGCCATCTGTAAAAGAATATACCTCCTGGCCTCCCACATTGTCTAATACTTCATCAATGAATTGTGTAGGGAAAGGGTCATGCAGAAAAGCATCATTCAACTTCCTGAGGTCCACACATATCTTGATTTCTCCTATCTTCTTGTCTTGTACCACCATAGGGTTGATCCACTCCGAATCTTCGACAGGTTCAATAATCCTTGCTTCCAGCATTCTGTCGAGCTCAATATTCACTTTTTCCTTGTATTTCAGGTTCAATCTGTAGGGTCTTTTCTTGACTGGCTTTGCATCTAGTTTCAAAGGTATTCTCATCTCTCCCATAGGTCCTTTGATACCCTTCATATCAATGAACTTGGTTGGAAACAAGTCCTGATATTTGTGCAACAACTCTGTAATCTTGTCAATGGTAGCAACATCCTAATAATCTCTGACATTGGCAAGCTTCAGTGTCTCCTCTATTCCAATATTGACCTTTTTTATCTTGATTGTCTGACCAATAAATGGTAGATCAACTCCTGGTCCTTCCACATCTCTTTGGCCTTTTGTTTCAGTGATGTTTACCTTCCTGGGATCATCATCGTCGTCGACATTGATGTTGTAGAAACTCTGCAATTTTTGGAGAGGCGTAGTCCATTCGTCCTCTTCTTTTGTTATATGGAGACTAGAAGCCTCTTCAAAGACTTTTTGTCTCACAATCTGTAATTCTTTATCGACTGAAGGATATTGAATCTTAAATAAAAAGGTAGTTATAGAATTCTGAATCATACCTTCCCAATCTGCAGTGATGAGGCGCAGCTACGCTTGAAGGTACTAGTTGATGGGGGTTGTGTCTAGCGTGTTAATGAATCTGTGCACCCATTGTTCTCTAGGAATGTCACTCCAGACCTCTTCACAGCTTCACACATGATCCTTTGGGAAACTTCGACTGATATACCTTACTTCGCAACTTACTGCTTGTGCTAAGAACCGCGTTGCCATCAAGGTTCGACATTGTGTCCAGTCTGTGATATTGCTTTTATGCGTCCCCCACCATCTTGCTGGTGTATCTTTCAGGGCCTCATCCATTGCCAACAACCTCTATTGTGTTGGTACATTTATTTCAAAATCTTATAGGAAGGTTTCTAAAGGGTTCAACACATTAAATGTGGGTAAGTTACTCATTGTTGTGCTGATCCAACGAACTTCTCTGGTTAATCTAGCACATCTTCTGGTAGATACTTCATACATCTGGTTTTTCCAGTTCTCCAGTGCTTCTTCTGAATATGATGAACACGCGTTGGCACTTCGCCAGCTCAGATTCCCATCGGTTGTAAGGTTGATGTAATCCTACTATCTGGCTGTTAGTTTGTAGATGTTTTCTAGTTCATATGCATGGTCTTCTTCTCTAATGGGTTTTGTATATCATTGACCCTCATATGGATCTAAGGGTGCAATGACCCTAAGGCCATCTCTTACAAATGTCATGCATCTTTTCTTCAAATCAACATCAGTGGAATTTTTGAAGGCCCAATCAATTCCTAGCAATGCAGGGTAAGGGCAACTGTCATCAACAATTTCAATTACCTCGAAATCTGCAAAGGTTCTAACTCCGTCGATGTCCACAGGGACATGCTCCAATCATCCAAATGGGCTGACACCTTGCTGATTATCCATTCTAAGTCTGATAGAGAAATAGATCAACTTCGGTTTTCCCATTAGTGCCCAAGTTTGCTTCATCATGACATTGACCTCCGACCTTAAGTCAAGGACCACATAGTCGATATCATACTCTCCTATTTGAGCATTCAAGTGTAATTCTTTATTTGTCCTTCTCTTCTTAGAAATTTGGTGTATTGACCTATTCAATAAGGGATCTATCTTTCCTAGTTCATATTGTCTAACCAGATTTTGCAGTTCTTGTATAGATTTCCCATCTTTAAGAAGCTCTATAAACATATACAGGAAACTGACAAGTTTACTTACCTCTATTCTGTCTCTGGGCTAATCAGACTGGTCGAATGCGCGAGGCATTCCATATTCTCTTATTTATGGTCATTTCTTTGAGGAAGAACTTTTATCTTCTTTGAACTCTTGCCTTGCTTCCTCAAAGATTTGTCTTTCTTTCTTCGCATCAAAATCCTAAGTCTTCTCCGTAGCTTTCCTAATACCCGAGTCTTTTGCGATCTTTCGTTGGGTCATTCTATTCTCTCCTGTAGCAGCACCTCCTCAAGTAATAACAACGAATCTAGGGTTTGCTCTCCAAGGTTCAGCATATATAAGTTGCACTTGCGGGTTCTGTTGAGGTCCTCGTCTTTCCTGAAGCTTAGCTAGTAGCACAGGGCAGTTCTCAATGACATGCTCGAAGGAGTTGCAATAACTGCAAGTGGTACAAGGGTTATGATAGTCCCTTGCTAGATGTCCTGGCTGTGTACAGTTATAACAGATTATTTGTCCTCGGCCTCGGCCCATACCTCCTCCTCATCCTCGTCCTCTAAATCCACCGTGAGAATTGAAGTTTCCTCTTCCTAAGGAGTTATATTGTGCATTGTTTCCTTCTTGATGTACTTCACCTTGGATCTTGTATATGTCTCTTGATCTTTCATGCATGAGATCATAAGCTCTACAATCTCTATCATCATGCCCTACTAATTTACAAAATGTGCAATACAAGTTTGTGGGTGTCTAAATGTATTTCTGCATGTAATAGCACTCACCAGGGTGATGTCGATTTCTGTATACTTCGCACCAGGGTAATGTGACCTACTTCAAAGGGATTGGAGCTCTAGAAGCCAAGTATTCATGGAATAGGGGACAGTGATCCTTGTCATGGCCTTCTAATTTGCATCTGATACACCAAATTTCTTCTCGTTTGTATTTTCCCTTGTCCTTCTTCATGTCCTCAACCTGCAAATACAAACTAGTTAAATGACTCATGATCTGGCTCATACCTGAGATGGATTCTCCCATAGGGGCTGATTCGAGCTTCATGGCGATCTCCAGTGCCTCAGACTACAAAGCAATATTCTGCTGCATCAAGGGAACTCTGATGTGTGGTAAAAGGGCAGTGATGAACCATTATTTGTTCTTCGCATTTGGGATCTTAAAAGTTAATCGGCCTGTTAGGGTCTTGAATCTTTGATCGAACTCCCAAACAAGTTTGGCTACCTTCTGCTTGATCTCCTTTAGCTCTGTAATACATTGTGACTCCCACTTAGGTTTCTTAAAATCTGCAATCAACGCGTTCTTGATCTCATTCAGTGGCTTAAGTTATGTAAGTCCTTGGACAAGCTTCATGTACTAGCTCAATGCGCGATCCCTCAGTGTAGTGCTAAACTGGTTTCTTTTAACAACTTCATTGGTAACATTTTTAATGTTCCATTCAGTCTCACATAGGAACCAGTGTTGATCAGGATCTTCAGATCCATCTCCTCTAAAGATAGGGAGCCTCATCTCATCTTCCATGGAGCTGCCTAGGTTTCCTGAATGAGTAGATGCTTAACTACTAGTAATAGTGCTCTGCGGGCTTTGGTGCTTCTGAATATTCTGATTACTTAACGTTTCTAAAATAACAGGAGGATTGATATTACTTACTTCAGTAGCCTGTGCACTTCCTGATGTTTATGGCTCGTTTTGGCGAATTTCTTCAGCTTCTTCTTCCTCTGTCCCAACGGGTTCTGAATTTTCTTCATCTGTCAGATCTTCCTCTTCTCCACTGTAGAAACCCTCTTCTCCATAGTTTTTCTTAAATAGATTCTCCAGGCGAACCCCTCTAAATACTCTCCCACTGCGCGTATGTCCAACTTTTGTGTCGCTGTCGCTGTCTGAATTCCTAAAGATTAGCCTTTTCAGGTCCAACCAGTCTACTATATCCTCAAGATGTGGTTTTCATGCAAGAGCATCTTAATTCTTAACTTTAGAAAATGCAAAAATTTCCCTCGGGGTCCCTTGAAAAAGTATCTCTCGGCTTGGCTATATGATTTTGCTCTGTCAACAACAAATTCGGTGATATACCCTCCAATGGTACCATCAAACCAATGATCCACTACTCTGGATACATCATTATCAACTCTCTTAACCTTCTAGATCAACGTCGATGTCCAAACCACAGGGAGTCTAGATTTGATCTCGAACTAGGTATCAGCTAACCTAGCCAACCACTCAGACAACTCCAGATGGATTCCTCCAATGAAGATCTCGTGAATGTCGATGAAGATGTATCTTTGTAGCTAATATTTAGTACTCAGCTTAGGTTTCTTGTTTTGGGCTTCAGCGAAGTCCCTCTCTTCATCCTCTATCCACTTTTGAATCTCTATCTTCGATGGGAACCACCTTGACATTCCCTCACGAAGATTCTTGTCCCGGAAATGGAACCATTTGTTGGCACAGGGGTAGACCCAAGGTTCACTCCAAGAGTGCACCAACAAGCCCTAGCTACTGGCCCTTTCGGCAACACCTACGAAGCAGATGTAGTCTCACTCGAAGCAACTATGAGGGGGTTGCAGGACAGAGATGTCTACAACCAGGGGAATATCAAGTGGATCTAGTACAATAGAAACACAAAATGTATATATCACTTATCAAGCTAGATCTATCTTTCACAGCTATAGATCTGATCTAACACAACAATGCAAATAATAATATAACAACGACATAGATCAAAGCATCAATCACACACACAACACAAGATATACGTGGTTCACCCTCTCTCTAGGGCTACGTCCATAGAACTGTGCTTATGATTTATCAAGGTAAAGCATACAGTTCTTGTCTGTGCTCTCAGCTAGCAGATATTCTTTCTTCTCTCTCTTTCTCTCCCCTTCCTATACACCCAGCTGCAGGACTTGACATTTGCACACAGTTGAAGATCTTACAATACCAGAAGGCTCTCTCACTTAGCACTTCACTCTCACAATACAATAATCTCTCACCACAACAATAGAGCTAGATCAACAACAATATCGTACCAACCCGACCCAGGTCCTCTTGACCTTTATTTATACATTACAATACATCACCGATAGCCTTAGGCCGAAACCTAGGTACCAAAACCCCAAATATCAAAACCCTAGGTGTCTAAAACCCTAGGTCGAGTTGATCTGCTTTTTCCGAGCTTCGCCAGCCTATCTTTCCTTCCTTCTCGCGTGGTGTTCCAAGGCATCCAACAGTGGCTTTATGCGCTTGATGATTTGTCCTCGATCCATCTTCCTTGCTAATCTGTCAACCTTGATCTTCTCATCCAACAACTTGCTTTTCCATACTTCGCTCCATCTTTTCTGCTCTTTTGTTCACTTTGACCCAGTGACAGTCACTGTGTCTCCCGCGAAGTTCGCTTTTTACCTTTTCTTCCTTTTTCTTTGCTTCTTTCCATAACCAAGGGCCAACACAATGCATTCTCTTGTATCAACAAGCGCATATGTCTATGGGGCTTCCAGTACTCTAGTCTTTGAACAACATAGTGGCAATAAGAGAAGCCACATAAAGAAGAAGCTCAAAGGAAGGGGGTTGGCATAATCCCCATGAAAAATATGATCTTTGTTGTACCCATTGCGGAATGAATAGATCACATGAAGCCACTGACTACAGAGTTCCATGGGAGAAGATCATAGAAATACAAAATCAAGATAGAGGTAAAACTTCAGAACCAGTGGAAGGTAAAACAAATGCTCGTTACAGAGTTTCCCATTGCAATATAGGAGTAAATGAAGATCTGTTTAATACTTCATCTTATTCTTGGAGACATGCATGGCTTCTTGACATAGGCACAACCTCTCACATGACATTTCAAAGATATTTCTTCGATGACTTTGATGATAATGTAGATGGCATAGTTTTACTTTGCAGATAGCTCAAGTCTCAAACTTCGGGAATGGGGACCATCAAGCTTAAGTTGCCTAGACTCCTGGATTTTCTTCTACACAATTGATGCAAGAGAATCACCTTAAAACAAAAAGACACAAGCGTGGAGGAAAAATAAATGACATCTCAGCATGACAGAGTTTCAAATCAGAAACTAACTCAGAATTAAATCAAGTTGTGGAGATATTTTGTAAACAACATTTTAAAAATGTAACTTGTTTGTAAAGTCGTGAAGGACTGTAACGGGTTGCAGATATGGAGTGTTGACTCTTGTCTGACAATAACTGTTAGTTATTGTAATAGGACAGAGTAGGTAACCACTAAGATTTTGATAGGATAGGTTACAGACAAGACGACGAGAGCTCGAGGAGTCGGTCCTTAGATAGTTGTTATTGTTGCATTGTAAAAGTAGATAGTGAGATTATGAGATTAGGAGGAGATGAGATAGAGATCAAAGAGATTAGAGAGATCAGTAGAACATAGTAGAGTAGAAGAAATACTATGTAAGAGATTAGAGAGATCAGTAGAACATAGTAGAGTAGAAGAAATACTATGTAAATTTGTTTTCATGAATGAATATAACAGATAGAATTGTCCCAAATCCTTGGATTGTGTTCATTTAACGTGTGATTGAATGAATGTGATATTTTGTGTGTATGATTATTTTCATTTTTGTTCATGTATGATTGTTCGAGAGGTTGAGTGTATGAGTTCATGATGAAACTGGATGAGTTTCAATTGTTTATCTTCTGACACTTGTATGCAAGGTGTGCATCTCGAACGCAAAGAGTGTGTCGATTGAGTCTTGGAGTGACTTAGAGAGATCAAAGAGAACAAAGGGAACTTAGACCAGGTGCAAGGTGTGCATAGAATCAAAGAATGACCAAGTGTCGAAGAACCCAAAATAGAGAAATGCCAGGTGGGCGAGAAGAATTTATTTTCAAGAAATCCTTTCGATCTGAGTTATTGAAATCCTGAGAACGTAAGGTGTACATGGGAAATCGAAAATCCCTTTAAGGACAAAGCTCAAAAGGGATAGTACTTTCACAAGTGTTGAAGAGATCCAAGAGGCGAAATTGCAGGAGGAGCAAAGGTTCGAAACCTTTGAACACTTAGAAAATATTATAAGTCAGAGAGATCAGAAGCTCAGGAGAGAGGAGCGACAGTGGCCATTGGATCACAGCATAACGGATCAACAACCGTCTGATCAGAGTAAGGTTCCTGAGCCTTATCGCTTCGCACACTTAGGAGAGAGAATTCACCAAGGGTTGAGAATTGAGATTTTTGATGCCCGAAGAGCCGAAAAACCGAAGTAGAATCTTAGTCGTCCGATCGCAGGAACAGATCTGAGCCATTAGATTGTTCGGGGTAAAATTCAAGTGTCGGATCACCAGAGTGGATCAGATCCATCAGATATCATGAGTCCAAAAGGAGGCAAGTTTGAAACTTGAGATTTACGAAGCGTGGAGAGTTGAAGGGCCAGAGTGAATCTGGACCGTTGGATCCAGGAGGACACGTGTCGACAAGTCGGAAGATCCAGAGGAAGGTGAAGGTTGAAGTGTTGAAACACTCGAAGCCTGAAGAGTCGAAGAGCAGAGAGTTATCGATCTATAAGTGGACACTTGTCAACAGATCACGAGCTCCGGGTTAATTTTTTGTGGAGTTTCAGTTGAGAATCGAGGCTACCGAACCCTGAAGACCTGAAGTGATTCAGAGCCGTCAAATATAGGAGAGAAGTGCCATAGATCCATACACTCTAGGTAAATTCCTGAAGTAATCCTCGATCATTAGATCAAGAGGATACACGGCAGGAATCCACATAATTTGTGGGGAGAGAAAAGTTGAGAGTTGAAAAGCCTGAAATCCAGGTAGGCAAAGGCATCGCAGCCGTTGATCTGAGGAGGAAACGCATCAGTGGATTAGAGTCTTTGGATAAAATCCAAGGAAGGAAAGGGTTGAAGTTTGGGAACTCCTAAGTCTGAATTTCCAAAGTGATCAGCACCATTGATTTCACGGGACAGGTGTCTGAAGATCGTCAGCTCTGGAGGATTGGAGTATGGAAGAGAGCTAGGTTTGAGATTTCAAAACCCCGAAGTCCGAAATTGAGAAGAGATCATATCCGTTGATCTCAAAGGGACAGATCTAGCCCGTGGATTTGGAAGACGCAGATCTGAACTATCAGTTCAGGCAATATCATCAATATCGCGAGATCGATGATCTCGTAGCATTGCAGAGTCAAGAGTTGCAAGGAGTATAAAATATTGTGGGCGGGCCGCAATCCAAACCATGGTTTTGTCAAGAGGACATGAGGAGGCTGGAGGAGCATTACAGGCCCAAAAGTAGTTTGACTTCAAACCACTTTTGGCCATGCCCACAATCGTGTGGTCATCGTCCAAGGTCATGTCATGAGAGGGCTTATCCGAAAAGGAGCTAATGCCCAACACTCTGAGATTTCGCTAGAAAGTGAAAGGGAAGGTCGCGAGTGCCATTAAACCTACACCAGCAAGCTGAAAGGGCCGGTGTGTAGTCATAAAATGAGACCATTGAGGTTTCAGAGGGTCATTCGACTCGAGAATCAAAGATCCTTTGACCAGAAGGTCATGTAGCCCTACGGGGGAGTAGGGGGGCTGCATCAAGTGGTATCAGAGTTGATTTTGAGTTTGTTTGTAGACAACAGACAAAAGGAGAAAGGAGGTAAGTTGGTATCAATTGTGGTATCAAGAGAATTTGATTTATGTTTGTAGGTGACACAGTGGAATCATGCCACCCAGAAGGCATAGAGAAAATGTAGAAATGGAAGAAGAAATGAGGCGACTCTGAATGAGACTGGACGCCATGGAAACAAGACAGAGGAGAGAACTAGACGTTGGATATATCAGTGAAGCTAAGAGCGAAGAAGAAGAGGTCAAAGAAAATGTAGCAGAGGATGTTGCACAAGATCGCTTAATAAAAGTTGTTTCAAAGATAGGAGCCAGAGCGAAGATAGAGGTACCAATGTATGAAGGCAATTTAGAAGTTGAAGAATTGTTGGATTGGGTACATGATATGGAAAAATAATTCGATTATGAAGATATCGAAGAAGACAAGATGGTGAAGCATGTAGTGACAAGACTGAAAGGTCATGCAGCGCTATGGTGGGATCAACTGCAAGCCGAATGTAGGAGCAATGGTAAGCATAAAATTAAAAGTTGGGATAGGATGGTATCCAAGCTAAAAGCCAAATTTATCCTAAAGGATTACCAAATCAATTTGTTCAGGAGATTGCAGAACCTAAGACAAAAGAGCTTATCAGTGAAGGAGTACACTAAAGAATTTTACAAATTGAACATCAGGGTTGGACAGAAAGAAAATGAAGACGAAAAGACAACCAGGTATATCAATGGGCTGAGATATGAAATACAAGAATAAATCAGCATGATTTCTGTTATTAAAGTCAAGGATGCTTATCAAGCAACCTTGAAAGCTGAAGAAAAATTGGCCAGGAAACAAAGCCAATGAAGCAGAGGAGGAATATCAAGCAGAGGTAAAAGAACTAGCAGAGAGAAGTTCCAGAAGCCAAAGCATGAAGCTGACAAACAACATAGTCGCCATGAGAAGGGTGGAAGTTCTAAAGAAGGAAAACACGGAGGAAGAAGTTCATTTTCCAGAGGATGAGGAAGAACCAAAGGAGGCATAGTTAAATGTTATACCCGTGGAAAACGAGGACACAAATCTTGGGAATGTCTCGAGAGAAAGAAAGAAGGAGGAGGTGAAGCACATGTTGTTGAAGCAAAGAAGCATGTGGAAGCAGAAGCAACAGAAGGAGGAAAGAACCTCATGATGAGGGAAATTCTTCTTAAACCAAAGAAGGATGTCGAAGAACCAGTTCAGCGAACAAGTCTGTTCAAAACTGCTTGCAAGGCGAAAGACAAAGTTTGCAAGGTGATTATAGACAGTGGGAGCACTGACAATCTAGTATCCATAGAGATGGTGGAGAAGCTGGAGTTGAAGACAACTGCACATCCAAACCCATACAAGGTATCATGGTTGCAGAAAGGACATCAAGTAATGGTAAGTCAACAATGCCAAGTTGACTTTAAAATAGGAGGTTATAGGGATGAAATATTATGTGATGTAATTCCTATGGATGTCTGCCATATTTTATTGGGGAGACCATGGCAGTTTGACAGAAAAGTTATTCGTGATGGGATAAAGAATACTTATACCCTAGAAAAGAATGGTAGGACACATATGTTGTTGCCAATAGAAGACAAACAACAAAAGAGGGAAGCTAGTTCGAGTATACTTCTCATGAGTGGGAAGGAAATATTGAATGAAGTCAAGAAGGAGAAAGAAATGCAATTTGTTGTTGTGAGGAAGCCTAGAGTTATCCTTACAAATACTTCTATGGAAGATTTGCCTATAGAAATCCAAGAACTGTTAGAAAACTTTCATGACATAGTAGTGGATGAGTTACCTCACTCATTTCCACCCATTAGGAGTATAAGCCATCATATTGACCTTATTCCAGGATCTAGTTTACCAAACAAAGTAGCTTATAGGTTGACACCTAGAGAGAATGAGGAAGTCAAAAATCAAGTCCATGAGTTGTTGGATAAAGGTTTAGTCAAGGAAAGCCTAAGCCCATGCGCAGTAACAACTGTGTTAAGTCCAAATAAGGATGGAGGATGGAGAATGTGTACATTCCCAAGCCATCAACAAGATAACCATTAGGTATAGATTTCCTTTACCGAGGATGGATGATTTGATGGATTGCTCGAGTGGAACAAGCTATTTTTCCAAGATAGACTTGAAGAGTGGATATCATCAAATAAGAATGAGAGAGGGAGATGAATGGAAAACAACATTCAAGACATATGAAGGATTGTTTGAATGGCTGGTCATGTCATTTGGGTTGACAAATGCACCAAGCACATTTATGAGGTTGATGAATGAATTATTGAAAAACTTCATAGGAAAATTTTTCATTGTATATTTGGATGACATACTAATCTTTAGTAAGACATAGAGAGAACACTTAAGACATCTGACAACAGTGATGGAAAAGTTGCAGCAGGAAAAATTGTTGATAAATCTGAAGAAAAGTTCTTTTATGAAGATAGAACTCATATATTTGGGTTTTGTGATCTCTTCAAATGAATTGAAGATGGATCTAGAAAAGGTGAGAGCAATCAGAGAATGTCCATCACCAAGCAACATATTCGAGGTAAGAAGTTTTCATTAGTTAGCAATATTTTGTAGAAAGTTTATCAGAAATTTAAGTGGTATATGTGCACCCATGCCGGACACTCTAAATAAGAAACAAAAGTCTTTTAAATGGACAGAGGAAGATGAAAAATTTTTCAAAGTGTTGAAGGAGAAAATCACAGAACAACCAATTTTGGTCTTACCAGATTTTGGAAAAAAATTTCAAGTGAGATGTGATGCAAGTGGATTAGCTATTGGAGCACTCTTGAGTTAGGATAATAGGCCAGTTGCTTATTTCAATGAGAAGTTGAATGACGCCAAGAAAAAGTATTCCACATATGACAAATAATTTTATGCAGTGATTAAAGCTTCGAAGAAGTGGAGACACTATCTAATTCCTAAAGAATTTGTCTTGTACAGTGATAATCAAGCTTTGCAATTTATTACTAGGCAAGAAAAGTTGAATTAGAAACATGCAAAATGGGTGGAATTTAAGCAAAATTTTACTTTTGTTATTAAAAATATTGTTGGAACTACTAACAAAGTTGCAGATGCTTTGAGAAGAAGGATTTTGATTGTACAAGAGTTCCAAGTGGAGACCTTAGGGTTTGAACACCTCAAGGAGATGTACCGAGAAGATGAATATTTTAAGGAAGCTTATGAGGCATGCAAGAATCCTTTTTTGGGAGACAGAAGCCCATGGACTGAATATTTTATCCAAGATGGATTACTATTCAATGGAAGCCAATTATGCATACCAAAATTCTCAATGAGAGATAAGTTGTTGAAAGAGAAACACATCGGAGGTTTACCTGGACATTTTGGTCACGATAAGACACTTGCACAACTGAGTAATTTGTTTTATTGGCCGAGCATGAGGGCAGAGATGAAAAGGTTTGTGAACAAATGTAGAATTTGTCAATATGCAAAAGGAAGACAACAAAACACTGGTTTGTATCAGCCATTACCAATTCTAGAGAGGTTGTGGGATGCAATCAATATGGATTTTTTTTTGGGATTGCCTAGAACTCAAAAAGGGAGCGATTCCATATTTGTTGTGGTGGACAGATATTCAAAAATGGCACATTTCATACCATGCCAGAAGCCAAATGATGCTACACACATAGCCAATTTGTTTTTTAGAGAAGTAGTGATACTACATGGATTTTCGAGGAGAATAGTCTCAAACAGGGACACCAAATTTGTAGGACACTTTTGGAGGACTCTATGGAAAAGGTTGGGGATGAACTTGTCCTTTAGTTCAGCATATCACCCTCAGACAGATGGACAGACTGAAGTAGTAAACATGAGTCTGGGAAAAATTTTAAGAAGTTTAGTCACTGAGCAAGGTCGTCAATGGGATCAAATTCTAGCACAAGCAGAATTCACATTCAACAATTCAGTGAACAGGAGCATAGGTAAAAGTCCATTTGAATTGTGTATGGTATACAGCCAAGAGGGATTACAGAATTGAGAGATATGAATCAAGATGAGTTCAGAAGTGTTGGAGCAGAGGATTTTTCAACAGAGATGCAGAAACTCCATGATAGAGTCAAAGAACAACTACATAACAACAACTAGAAATACAAGAGAAGAGTTGATCAAAAGAGGAGAGAAGTTCAATTCAAAGGTGGAGATGAAGTTTTAGCTCATTTGAGAAAAGAAATATTCCCAAGGGGAACGTATAACAATTTGAAGATGAAGAAGATAGGAACATGCAGGATTCTCAGAAAATTCGTAGCCAATGCTTATGAAATTGAGTTGCTAGACAATGTTGGGATATCACCGATATTCAATGTTGTAGACCTATATCCTTACAAGAGAGATGAGGCAGGAGAATCAGATGATCAGAAAAAAGTTCAGTGGGAAGAACAATTGCCCTCAATAGAAAAACCTCAGATGGATAAAATCATGGAATAGAAAGATGGAAAGAAGACTAGGGGAAAGACATATCCTGAACATTTAGTGAAGTGGAAAGATCATCCAATGGAATATGCAAGTTGTGTCACAGAACCTGATATTTTGAAGCATGGAAAGACAGTGCAAGAGCTCATGGATAGGAGTCCATGAAAATTTTAACCAGAGGAGTATGATATAGGAGCATCACCTTAAAATCCAAAGACACAAGCATGGAGGAAAAAGAAATGACATCTCAGCATGACACAGTTTCAAATCATAAATTAACTCAAAATTAAATCGGGTTGTTGAGATATTTTGTAAACATCATTTTAAAAATGTAAATTGTTTGTAAATTCGTGAAGGACTGTAAGGGGTTGCAGATATGGAGTGTTGACTCTTATCTAGCAATAACTGTTAGTTATTGTAATAAGATAGAGTAGGTAACCACTAAGAGTTTGATAGGATAGGTTATAGATAGGACGATGAGAGCTCGGGGAGCCAATCCTTAGATAGTTGTTGTTGCTGCATTGTAAAAGTAGATAGTGAGATTATGAGATTAGGAGGAGATGAGATAGAGATCAAAGAGATCAGTAGAATAGAGTAGAGTAGAAGAAATACTATGTAACTTTGTTTTCATGAATGAATAGAATAGACAGAATTGTCCCAAATCCTTGGATTGTGTTCATTTAACATGTGATTGAATGAATGTGATATTATGTGTGTATGATTATTTTCATTTTCGTTCATGTATGATTGTTCGAGAGGTTGATTGTATGATTTCGTGACGAAACTGGATGAGTTTCAATTGTTTCTCTTCTGACACTTGTATGCAAGGTGTGCATCTCGAATGTAAAGAGTGTGTCGATTGAGTCTCAGAGTGACTCAAAAAGATCAGAGAGAACAAAGGGAACTTAGACCAGGTGCAAGGTGTGCACAGTGTTAAAGAATGACCAAGAACCTGAAACAGAGAAATGCTAGGTGGGCAAGAAGAATTTTTTTTCAAGAATTTCTTTGATTTAAGTTATCGAAATCCTGAGAATGCAAGGTGTGTGTGGGAAATAAAAAATCCCTTTAAGGACAAAGCTCAGAAGGGATAACACTTTCACAAGTGTCGACGAGATCCAAGAGGCGGACTCGCAGGAGGAGAAAAGGTTCGAAACCTTTGAACACTTAGAAAATATTCTAAGTCAGAGAGATCAGAAGCTCAGGAGAGAGGAGTGACAATGGTCGTTGGATCATAGCGTAACAGATCAACAATTGTATGATCAGAGTAAGGTGCCCGAGCCTCTATTCTTTGCACACTCAGGAGAGAGAATTCACCAAGGGTTGAGAATTGAGATTTATGATGCCCGAAGAGCCGAAAACCCGAAGTAGAATCTCATTCGTCTGATCGCAGGAACAGATCTGAGCCGTCAAATTGTTCGGGGTAAACTTCAAGCATCGGATCACTAGAGTGGATCTGAGCCATCAGATATCGTGATTCCGAGAGGAGGCAAGTTTGAAACTTGAGATTTCCAAAGCATGGAGAGCTGAAGGGCCGGAGTGAATCTGGACCATTGGATCTAGGAGGGCACGTGTCGACAGGTCGAAAGATCCAAAGGAAGGCGAAGGTTGAAGTGTTGAAACACATGAAGCCCGAAGAGCCGAAGAGCCGAGAGCCGTCGATCTATAAGTGGACACTTGTCAACAGATCACGAGATCTGGGTAAAGTTTTTGTGGAGTTTCAGTTGAGAACCAAGACTGCTAAAGCCCGAAGACCTGAAGTGATTTAGAGTCGTCAGATCTAGGAGAGACGTGGCATAGATCCATACACTCCGGTAAAGTCTCGAAGTAATCCTCAAAAGTAATCCTCAATCGTTAGATCAAGATGATGCGTGGCAGGAATCTGCATACTTCACAGGGAGAGAAAAGTTGAGAGTTGAAAAGTCTGAAGTCCGAGTATGTGAAGGGATCACAACCGTTGATCCAAAGAGGACACACGTGAGTGGATTAGATTCTTCGAATAAAATACAAGGAAGGAAAGGGTTGAAGTTTGAGAACTTCAGAGTCCAAAGTTCTGAAGTGATCAACACTGTTGATTTCACAGGACAGGTGTCCACAGATCATCAGCTCCGGAGGATTGGAGTATGAAAGAGAGTTGGGTTTGATATTTCAAAACCTCGAAGTCTAAACTTGCGAATAGATCATATTCATTGATATTGAAGGGACAGATCTGGCCCATGGATTTGGAAGATGCATATCTGAGCCGTTAGTTCAGGCAGTATCGTCAAGATCTCGAGATCGACGATCCCGTAGCATTGCAGAGACATGAGTTGCGTGGAGTTTAAAATATTGAGAGCGGGCTGCAATCCAAACCGTGGTTTCGTCAAGAGGATAGGTGGAGGCTAGAGGAGCATTGTGGGCCCAAAAGTAGTTTGACTTCAAACCACTTGTGGTTGCACCCGCAATCATGTGGTCATTTCCCATGGTCATATCACGAGAGGACTTATCCGAAAAGGAGCTAACACCCAACACTCTGAGATTTCATAGGAAAGCGAAAGGGAAGGTCGCAGGTGCCATTAAACCTACACCAGCAAGCCAAAAGGGCCTGTGTGTAGTCACAAAACGATACCATTAAGGTTTTAGAGATTCATTCGACTCGAGAATCAGAGATCCTTTGACCGGGAGATCGTGTAGCCCTACGGGGGAGTAGGGGAGCTGCATCAACAATGTACTCTATCTTCCTGAGTTGCAAAGAAACTTGTTGTCCCTTTTGCACATCAGACAACAAGGCCATTGTGTTCATATAATCAGTGGCAAAGTTGAAATACAAAAGGATTATGAGAACATGTTTGTTATGACCGGAATGGGAGATGGAAGACTGTTGAAGTTGAATGGAACATCTACCCATACACAAACCACTGCATACATCTCTCATCATTACTCAGGTATAATTCCATCTAGTCTTTTATGGCATGCTATATTTGGTCATATTAATTATGATAGTCTTCTTTTGTTGAGAAAGAATAGTTTGTTTGGTTTGCCTACTAGTCCTAGGAAATTAAAGCAAGGTGATTCTTGTATCCTTGGAAAACACAACAAACAACCCTTTCTTGATTATACTTCTAGAGCATGTAGAAAACTTGAACTGATTCATTTTGATTTGTGTGGCCCTATGCATGTTCCTTCTGCAAATGGAAACAAATATATCATGACTTTTATTGAGGATTATACCAGAATGTGTTGGGTGTATTTGTTGAAATATAAATTACAAACTTTTGAAACCTTTAAAAGTTTTCATGTGTGGATTTAAAATGAAGCTCAGTCTCGTATTGGATCTATTTTCACTGAAAATGGAAGAGAATATACATCTAATGAATTTGAATTCTACCTTTGCCAACATGGGATCAAACATCAAACCACAGTTCCATACAATCCCCAACAGAATGGTGTGGTTGAACAAATGATCATGTCACTCCTAAATATGGTTCATTCCATGATGTTTTTCAAGAATGTTAAATTGATGTTTTGGGCTAATGTAGTTCTATGTGTAGTTTATGTCAAAAATAGGTGTCCATAGCATGCTCTTAAAAACAAGACTCCATATGAAATGTGGTATGGCCACATTCCTTCAATGAGGCATATTAGGGTCTTTGGTTCCACCTGCTATGCATTGATTCCTAAGGAGAAAGGAAGTAAGCTTGATGCAAGGAGTCTAAAGTGCATATTCTCAGGGTACTCAAATACCACCAAGGGATATCATCTCTACGACGAGACAAACAAGAAATTCATCCTTTCGAGAGATATAATATTTCTTGAATCCTCCAAGAAATATGAAACTGTTGAGAGGCGGCTTGATCATCTGGAAAAATTCATTTGTGTAAAGACATATCATGACTTTGATGATGAGATTCCACATCTTGAAGGGGGGATCCCTATCTTGGGTCAATCTTTGGAATTTCCTTTTGAAGCACCATCTTCCCTTCATGAAGAAGTTCTTGCCACTTCGTTAGAACCTAAAGTTCATTTGGTTGATGTGATGAAGAGGATCGAAAAGTTGAGTCTTGATGATAAATTAACACCATCTCAATCAGTTGAGGAACCTAGACCATCTCAGAAAGGTCCACCAAAATGGCTCACAAAAACACTTGAAAGTGTTCATCCTGATGAAGTCAGAAAGACAGGAACCATAATGTCCTCAAGACAAGATGGAGGTAATGTAGATAATTCAAACTCTTGTGATGTAGATGACATGGATATTTCATATGGTTGTGAGTTGAATTTATTTACTAACTTTGAACCAACTTCCTTTAAAGAAATTGCTTCTCATGATGAATGGAAAGAGTCCATGCAGAAGGAATATGATGCTCTCATCAATAATGGGACATGGAATTTGGTGGACCCTCCATTTGGAACCAAATTTATTGGCTACAACTGGGTATTTAAGAACAAGTACAAATCACATGGCTCACTTGATAAGCACAAAGCAAGGCTCATGGAAAAACTATTTGCACAGAAAGAAGGTGTGATCCTTAAACTCATTGGGATACCATACGCGTGAATAATGGAGGTTATGTACAAGATACTCAATTCACTCCTTTAGTGATTCGAGCAAATTCAAATCATGCCCTCGATTGTTGATTCCCCTCCTCACTTTTCATAGAATGACCTGAGTTACACCCACGACTGTGCATCGAACGACTTATTTGTCAATCCCTCTCCCTATATTTTGTTCAGTTCTATGTGATTGTGAATATTTATTGAAGTGTAATTTTGTGAAAAGATCAGATGTTGCGTGGATGATCCGGTTACGATTTCATTACCGATCCTTTTATGAGCCAAGACAACTTTTGGGTTTTGTGTGGGTGGAATTGATGTCCATGCAAACAATTTGAGGGTAATGGTTGGAGGTTGGACATTGTATTTTGTATAGTTTTCTCTCGCTACAACCTATGCGACTTATGACAACAAGTGGTTGTCTTCACTAGCCAATAACTCTCTTGGTTCCATTGTTTATTTTCATTGATGCAATATGATTGTATTATTGGTGCAACAACAGTGTAGTGTTATTGGTACAGTAGCATTGTATTCTTGGTACATTAGCAAGGCATTTTTATTTTATTGGTGCAACTTCATTGTATTTTCATTTTCTAACGTGTGCGTGAAGAAATAATACAATGCATTCTCTTGTATCAACAAGTGCATATGTCTGTGGGGCTTCCAGTACTCTAGTCTCTGAACAACATAGAGGCAATAAGATAAGCCACAAAAAGAAGAAGCTCCAAGGCAGGGGGTTGGCATAATCCCCATGAAAAATATGATCTTTGTTGTACCCATTGCGGAATGAACAGATCACATGAAGCCACCGACTACATAGTTCCATGGGAGAAGATCAAATAAATACATAATCAAGACAGAGGTATAACTTCAGAAGTAGTGGAAGGTAAAACACATGCACGTTACATAGTTTCCCATTGCAAAATAGGAGTAAATGAAGATCTATTTAATACTTCATTTTCTTCTTGGATACATGCATTCTTTCTTGACATAGGAACAACCTCTCACATGAAATTGAAATGATATTTCTTCGATGACTTTGATGACAATGTAGATGGCATAGTTTTACTTTGCAGATAGATCAAGTATCAAACCTTCAGGAATGGGGACCATCAAGATTAAGTTGCCTAGACTCTGGGATTTTATTCTACACAATGTACTCTATCTTCCTGAGTTGCAAAGAAACTTGTTGTCCCTTGTGCACATTAGACAACAAGGCCACTATGTTCATATAATCAGTGGCAAAGTTGAAATACAAAAGGATTATGAGAACATGCTTGTTATGACCGGAATGGGAGATGGAAGATTGTTGATGTTGAATGGGACATCTACCCATACACAAACTACTGCATACATCTCTCATCATTACTCAAGTATAATTCCATCTAGTCTTTTATGGCATGCTATATTTGGTCATATTAATTATGATAGTCTTCTTTTGTTGAGAAATAATAGTTTGTTTGGTTTGCCTACTATTCCTAGGAAATTGAAAAACTGTGCTGCTTGTATCCTTGGAAAACACAACAAACAACCCTTTCATGATTATACTTCTAGAGCATGTAGAAAACTTGAACTGATTCATTTTGATTTGTGTGGCCCAATGCATGTTCCTTCTACAAATGGAAACAAATATATCACGACTTCTATTGAGGATTATACCAGAATGTGTTGGGTGTATTTGATGAAATATAAATCATAAGCTTTTGAAACCTTTAAAAGTTTTCATGTATGGATTCAAAATGAAGCTCAGTCTCATATTGGATATCTTTTCACTGAAAATGGAAGAGAATATACATCTAATGAATTTGAATTATACCTTCGCCAACATGGGATCAAACATCAAATAACAGTTCCATACAATCCCCAACAGAATGGTGTGGCTGAACGAATGAACATGACACTCCTAAATATGGTTTGTTCCATGATGTTTTTCAAGAATGTTAAATTGATGTTTTGGGCTAATGTAGTTCTATGTGTAGTTTATGTCAGAAATAGGTGTCCATCACATGATCTTAAAAACAAGACTCCATATGAAATGTGGTATGGCCACATTCCTTCGGTGATGCATCTTAGGGTCTTTGGTTCCACCTGCTATGCATTGATTCCTAAGGAGAAAATAAGTAAGCTTGATGCAAGGACTCTAAAGTGCATCTTCTCGGGGTACTCAAATACCACCAAGGGATATCATCTCTATGACGAGACAAACAAGAAATTCATCCTTTAAAGAGATATAAGATTTCTTGAATCCTCTAAGAAATATGAAACTGTTGAGAGGCATCTTGATCATCTGGAAAAATTCATTTGTGTAAAGACATATCATGAATTTGATGATGAGATTTCACATCTTGATGGGGGGAATCCATATCTTGGGTCAATATCTGGAATCTCCATTTGAAGCACCATCTTCCCTTCACGAAGAAGTTCTCGCCAGTTTGTGAGAACCTAAAGTTCATTTGGTTAATGTGATCAAGAGGATTGAAAAGTTGAGTTCTGATGATAACTTAACACCATCTCAATCAGTTGAGGAACCTAGACCATCTCAGAAAGGTCCACCAAAATGGCTCACAAAAACACTTGAGAGGGTTCATCCTGATGAAGTCGGAAAGACAAGAACCATAATGTCCTCAAGACAAGATGGAGGTAATGTAGATAATGCAAACTCATGTGATGTAGATGACATGGATTTTTCATATGTTTGTGAGTTGAATTTATCTACTAACCATGAACAAACTTCCTTTAAAAAAATTTCTTCTCATGATGAATGCAAAGAATACATGCAGAAGGAATATGATACTCTCATCAATAATGGGACATGGAATTTGGTGGACCCTCCATTTGGAACCAAATTGATTGGCTACAAGTGGGTATTCAATAACAAGTACAAATCATATGGCTCACTTGATAAGCACAAAGTAAGGCTCAAGGAAAAAATATTTGCACAGAAAGAAGGTGTGATCCTTAAACTCGTTAGGATACCATACATGTGAATAATGGAGGTTATGTACAAGAAACTCAATTCACTCCATTAGTAATTCAAGGGAATTTGAATCATGCCCTGGATTATTGATGCCCCTCCTCACTTTTCATAGAACGACGTGAGTTACACCCACGACTGTGCATGGAACGATTTATCTGTCAATCCCTCTCCCTATATTTTGATCAATTTGGTGTGATTGTGAATAGTTATTGAAGTGTAATTTTGTGAAACGATTAGATGTTGCGCGGATGATCCGGTTATGATTTCATTACCGCTCCTTTAATGAGCCAAGACATCTTTTGGGTTTTCTGTGGGTGGAATTGATGTCCATGCAAACAATTTGAGGGTAATGGTTGGAGGTTGGACATTGTATTGTGTATAGTGTACTCTCGATGCAAACTATGTGACTTATGATGACAAGTGGTTGTCTTCACTAGCCAAGAACTCTCTTGGTTCCATTGTTCATTTTCATTGATGCAATATGATTGTATTATTGGTGCATCAAAAATGTAGTATTATTGGTACAATAGCATTGTACTCTTGGTGCATTAGCAAGGAATTTTTATTTTATTGGTGCAACTTCATTGTATTTTCATTTTCTAATGTGTGTGTGAATAAATAAGACAATGCAATATCTTGTATCAACAAGTGCATATATCTATGGGGCTTCTAGTACTCTAGTCTCTGAACAACATAGAGGCAATAAGAGAAGTCACATAAAGAAGAATCTCAAAGGCAGGGGGTTGGCATAATCCCCATGAAAAACATGATCTTTGTTGTACCCATTGCAAAATGAACAGATCACATGAAGCCACTGACTACAGAGTTCCATGGGAGAAGATCAAAGAAATACAGAATCAATACATAGGTAAAACTTCAAAACTAGTGGAAGGTAAAACACATGCTTGTTACATAGTTTTACTTTGCAGATAGATCAAGTCTTAAACCTTCGGGAATGGGGACCATCAAGCTTAAGTTGCCTAGACTCATGGATTTTCTTCTGCACAATGTACTCTATCTTCCTGAGTTGCAAAGAAACTTGTTGTCCCTTGTGCACATTAGAATGGGAGATGGAAGATTGTTGAAGTTGAATGGGACATCTACCCATACACAAACCACTGCATACATCTCTCATCATTACTCAGGTATAATGCCATATAGTCTTTTATGGCATGCTATATTTGGTCATATTAATTATGATAGTCTTCTTTTGTTGAGAAATAATAGTTTGTTTGGTTTGCCTACTATTCCTAGGAAATTGAAGCAATGTGATGCTTGTATCCTTGGAAAACACAACAAACAACCCTTTCATGACTATACTTCTAGAGCATGTAGAAAACTTGAACTGATTCATTTTGATTTGTGTGGCCCTATGCATGTTCCTTCTACAAATGGAAACAAATATATCATGAATTTTATTAAGGATTATACCAGAATGTGTTGGGTGTATTTGTTGAAAGATAAATCACAAGCTTTTGAAACCTTTAAAAGTTTTGATGTATGGATTAAAAATGAAGCTCAGTCTTGTATTGGATCTCTTTGCATTGAAAATGGAAGAGAATATACATATAATGAATTTAAATTCTACCTTCTCCAACATGGTATCAAACATCAAACCACAGTTCCATACAATACCCAACAGAATGGTGTGGTTGAACGAATGAACATGGCACTCCTAAATATGGTTCGTTCCATGATGTTTTTCAAGAATGTTAAATTGATGTTTTTGGCTAATGCAGTTCTATGTGTAGTTTATGTCAAAAATAGGTGTCCATCACATGCTCCTAAAAACAAGACTCCATATGAAATATGGTATGGCCACATTCCTTCGGTGAGGCATCTTAGGGTCTTTGGTTCCACCTGCTATGCATTGATTCCTAAGGAGAAAATAAGTAAGCTTGATGCAAGGAGTCTAAAGTGTATCTTCTCGGGATACTCAAATACCACCAAGGGATATCGTCTCTACGATGATACAAACAATAAATTTATCCTTTCGAGAGATACAACCTTTCTTGAATCCTCCAAGAAATATGAAATTTTTGAGAGGCGGCTTGATCATCTGGACAAATTCGTTTGTGTCAAGACATATCATGAATTTGATGATGAGATTCCACATCTTGAAGGGGATATCCTTATCTTGGGTCAATCTCTAGAATCTCCTTTTGAAGCACCATCTTCCCTTGAAGAAGTTCTCGCCACTTCGTTAGAACCTAAAGTTCATTTGGTTGATGTGATAGAGAGGATTGAAAATTTGAGTCTTGATGATAACTTAACACCATCTCAATTAGTTGAGGAACCTAGACCATCTCAGAAAGGTCCACCAAAATGGCTCACAAAAACACTTGAGAGTGTTCATCCTGATGAAGTCGAAAAGACGGGAACCATAATGTCCTCAAGACAAGATGGAGGTAATGTAGATAATTCAAACTCATGTGATGTAGATGACATGGATGTTTCATATGGTTGTGAGTTGAATTTATCTACTAACCTTGAACCAACTTCCTTTAAAGAAGTTGCTTCTCATGATGAATGGAAATAATCCATGTAGAAGGAATATGCTACTCTCATCAATAATGGGACATGGAATTTGGTGGACCCTCCATTTGGAACCAAATTGATTGGATACAAGTGGGTATTCAAGAACAAGTACAATTCATATGGCTCACTTGATAAGCACAAAGCGAGGCTCATGGAAAATATATTTGCACAGAAAGAAGGTGTTGATTATGAGGACACTTTTTCCCCCACAATAAAATGGGATACCATCCATACTCTATTCTCCATGGTAGCACAGAATGGATGGAAATATCATCAAATGGATGTGAAGACTACTTTCTTGAATGAAGGCTTGAAAGAGAATGTATTCATGTCTCAACCAGAAGGCTTTGTTGTGAAGTTACAAGAAGATAAGGTATGAAAGCTCATAAAATCCTTATATGGATGGAAACAAGCACCGTGAACATGGTATTAATAGTTAAATGTGTTATTCTGAAACTGAATTTCAAGCATTTCAACCTTGACGATGCAACTATGTTTGTCAAGAAAGTTGGAAAAATTGTTGTATATATTGTAGTATATGTAGATGATATGTTGATAGCAGGGAACAATGAGAGCTACATTGCATCCATCAAGAAAGAGTTGAAGAAAGGATTCAAGATGACATATTTGGGACATCTTCACTACTATTTGGGCATTGAAGTGATTCAAAATACAAGATACGTATTTATCTACCAGAAGAAGTACATTGGAGAACCGTTGAACAAGTTTGCCATGGATGAGTGCAATCTTGTTTCTACTCCAATGGAACAAAATTTGAAACTCACATCAAAAGAGGGGAATGAATTTGAGGATGCACCCAAGTATAGATAGCTTGTGTGAAGTCATATCTATCCTACTACCACCAGACTAGAGATTTCATTTGTTGTTTGGATTCTTTCCAAGTTCATGCAAAATCCTTGTGAAGGACATTGGTATGTTGCAAAAAAAATTCTAAAATACTTGAAAGGAACTCAAGATTTTGGACTCAAGTCCTCTAAGATAGATGACTTCAACCTAATCATATATTCTGATTTAGACTTTGTTAGGGATAATGAAACTGGAGTATTAACTTCAGGCTATCTCAAGAGTCTTGGATCATCAGTTGTCTCCTGGAGATCATGCAAACAATCAATTCTAGCAGATTCCACAACAGCGGCAGAATATGTGGCAGCTGCAGAAGCGATGAAGGAGATTGTGTGGCTCATAAAAATACTTTAATATTTGTAAGAGAAACAAGTGGATTCTACTCCTCTTCTAGTTAATAATACTTCTTCAATCAAGTTGGAGAAGAATCCTATATTTCATTATAGAACAAAGAACACAAACACAAAGTATCACCTAATTCGATATCATGTATAGTCCAAGACTATTCACTTGAGACATTGTTCCACAAATGAGAAAATTGCGGACATCTTCACCAAAGCGCTTGGAAGAGAAAAATTTGAGAAGTTCAAAATGATGCTTGGACTAAAACACACCCCTTCGGATTAAGGGGGGGGGGGGATGTTGGACACGTAATCCTTGGGATTTTGTTTTGTAGTTCAGTAATGTACATATGAAGAGTCGTAGTTGATAGGAAACGTATTCAGTTATGGAGACCATCAATCATTTTCTTTGTATTTATTCACAATTCATGGGTAAAATAATGAAGGTGGGTAACACTTTTGTGAGAATCGGGTCTCCAAAATTCTTAGAGACCTTTTTCGGCCAAACCATTACTTCTTTCATCCAAAAGTCTTATTTTTTCAGCCGAAAAATGTTTCGGTCCAACCTTTGAACATCAAATCGAATGGTACAGTGACTACACCCTCAATTTTTGTGTACAATTTTAGTCAGGCGTATTTTTTTCATCTGGTAACATATTTTCAGCCGAAAGATTCATTTGGCCAAAAAATTACTAGCGGGATGGATTTTTTCATTCAGTAACATCTTTTCGACTGAAATATTGTTCGACTGTAACATCTTTTCGGCCGAAATATTGTTCATCCGAAAAAAAAATTCGACCGAAAAAGGTTTTATATATTGCCTGCACATGGGTCATTCCATCCTTTTCAAGTTCCTGACAGTCTGGTGCTGTTGGTCGTTGTTGTCGTTGTTGGTGATGTTGGTGTTGTTGTCGCTGTTGGTGTTGTTGGTGTTGTCGTTGTTGGTGTTGTTTTCGTTGTTGGTGTTGTTGGTGTTGTTGGTCGTTGTTATAGTTGGTGTTGTTGGTGTTGTCGTTGTTGGTGTTATTGATGTCGGTGTTGTTGGTCACTGTTATAGTTGGTCATTGTTGGTGCTGTGAGAGTCTGGTGTAGGAGTCTGTAATTCCAAAGTAGGTATGTTATAGTTTTATAAATTAGTGTAATTAACATGTTTATGTTTTATAAATTAGTGTAAATTAGTGTAATTAGCGTAATTATCCTATTAAACAATGAATTAAACACAATGAATTCATTGTGCTTTTTAAGCACAGTAAATTAAGCACTCTGAATTCCTATACCTAATAAGAATAAGCAAGATCTCTAATAACTCCTCTTCTAACTCTTTCTACCTAAAAAAAAAAAAAAAGAGTAATTAATCCTACTGTTTACTAGACTGGATAATCTAAACTTCTACTATCTACTAAAGAAAAATCCCACTGTTCATACTTTTACAAAAAGATAGTGAATTAAGCACAGTGAATTCATTGTGCTTTTAATTCACAGTGCTTAAAAAGAACAGTGAAACTTTCAAGGAAATGCTCCCAATTCGCTAAGATAAGTATGGTCAACAACCAAACATGTCTTCAGACATTATTGATGCCTTTAACACAATAGACAGAATCTTTATGTTATGACCCGCCACCAGACTCTATATGAAACATGGGAGGGGTATTCAAGAAAACATCCTACCTCACTCAATAATCCCCCAAGCCCATAATTCTCTTGACTTGCCCCATCAAAGTATCCCTAGGCATATTTTTTTTCAATATTTGGACTAGGAACCACTCTTGGAGGCTTTTTGGTACCTGGTTTCCACACTCCCTCATAAGAACACTTGATTTGAGAAAAAAACTAATGGGCACACATTTATTTATTTCGAAAGATCATATCATTCCTACCTGGCCAAAGGGCCCAAAGGACTATACAAGGAAGAGATTTATTAGCCTGGACATATTTTGTCTTAAACTAGATATCTAGACAATCCACTACAATATATCCCTGCCATTTACTATTTCCTCCTGCTAATTTAAAAGCTTCCTCCCATATTTCTTGTGTAAAAGGACATGTTATCATCAAGTGAGGTAAGGTCTCATCATTACTTTTGCAGAAGATGCATCTTCATGTCCCATTCCATGCTTTCTTTTTACAATTATCCCAAGTCAATATTTGTTTGCAAGAACTAGCCAAAGGAAAACTTTTTGTTTTATAGGGGATTTTATTTTCCATACAAACTTCCACCACCACTTCCGATCATTTTCCTCCTCTACCCAAAACATTGCTTTATATCCTAACCGTGCTGTGTATATTCCTGATGAGTTGTTTTTACACCAAACAATTTCATCCTCTTCCTCTCTTAATCTGATTGCACTATGTTTCAACTTTTGTACAGATAGAGTACAACATCCTGCTTCCTCCCCTTGCAAGCCTATCATATTTGCTTCCTTCCAACCCTAATTCCAAATACAAATATTGTCAGGGTCTACTGCCTCTACCAAATAGCATAGCCTTTCATATTAAGCACGGTAAATTAAGCACAGTGAATTCACTGTGATTAATTCACTCTGTTGTATATAATATACTCTTTTCTAATTCAGTGTGCTTAAAAAGAATAGTGAATTAAGCACTGGTGAATTCAAATTGTGCAAGTAAATCTATTTGCCAAAGATTGATCATGTAAATATAGTGTGCATGGAAAATAGATTGATGTATCCTTGTTTCCCAAAACCAATCTCACAAGTTAGCATCAAATACAAATTAATTATAAGTGTGTGGGTTATCAACAATCTGATTTGTGCAAAGAGAAACTAGATACCATGGATATTGAAATTATTCAAACCAATAGAAATTTGTCATTAGAGTTTAATAAGTGTTGATTTTTAGGTGAAATATTAACCATGCATATGAAAGTGAAGGGGTTAGTTCTCCATAAAACAACGAGTGTTTACCCATTCAAAATAGTGTTAGAAATGAGTCAATATTAAACAAGATCAGATTCTTATTTAATTCACCTATCTAAACATCTAAATATAGGGATATAACATTAGATTTCATATAGGATAATATACCATTGTCATTGTTTCCAACTTTAATATGAATCGTTTTAATTATGTGCAAATATATTATACTCTAGTGTGTGTATATTATATTTATGCCAAATGATTTAAATATTTTGTTTGTTAAACCAAGGAATCAACAAATCCTTAAATAATAGCACTTGGGAAATGAAATGTTCCAACAAAAAATCGAAGTTGTTCTAGGACTTAAACCATCAATTAGGTTCTAGAATTTAAACCATCAATTAGGTTCTAGAATTGTATCAGGTCCTAAATTACTTGAAACAACCATAAAATAGTGTGCCATGAATATATATTTAATCTTTAGAAATATGACAAACTTTAATCATTCACAATTGTGGTTTGATCATTGTACTTAATTCATTGTGATGTATATAATATACTCTTTTCTAATAACTGACAACATCATTTGGTGAGAACATCATGTTAATAAGATTATATAGTACTATCATATCAGTAGTGACCAAAGGACTCAATAACAACACATCATGGACTTACTCTTCTATAAATACCCTTGTAATCCCATTAGATCAGTAATCGTCTGTATTACACTTAGTATATCAGCAACACGTTAGCTATTGGTATTACTTCTCCTTATTCACGTAATCATCATAGTAATCATTACTGATGAATCCGTGGTGTCAAATGCTTAGTAGTATAGTTGTGTTATTTGATTAAGCTCTACCTTATTTCCATAATCTATGTACATGAGTTAGCTAAGTTGATCTTACTAGTACCAATAAAGAGAATAGGTAATGATACTTATTACTCATAGATAGTGTAATCATAGTAACCTAATATGGAAACTGTAACATAAGCAGATAGAGTGGATTAGTACGAAGAGATTGAACAAGCATGACCTTATATTGTTACATGATAGTAAGTAATCATGTATCTTTTCTTAAGCTGGTGTTATATGTAATACAATCCTATCTTTTATGTATTATGTGTATTCAATGAAGCTTGTTATTACGAAAAGCATACCCTTATTAGTATAATGGAAACAATACTAACCTAACTAATATGGTAAATACATCTACTTATCCTTGTTAGCTATATAAATATTCCAGTAATTATGTATATGTAGTAATGAAACCACATATGATCTACAAAGCACATTGAGATTACACTAGTGACCTTTTTCTCATAAGGATATGGATAGAAATCACAACTTAATTAGGTGAAAGACATAGGATAAGCTTAACCTGTTTCATGAAAGATGGAAACACTGACCTAACTAGTAATGATAAGGATCAGTTTAAGAAGAACGTATACCTTATCTCTATATGTCTATGTTCTCCATGTATCTAGTCCATTCATATTGGTTGATCAATTACAAGCTTCATTAGTTATACCTATTACTAACCTTTATTGAATCGGTCGCTAAACAATGGTAATCAAAGAGAGCTTGATTGTATGAACCTTATTGAACATGATGCAATGGAATTGTACTAATCAATGAGAAAGCAACATGTATAAGCTCTTACTACTAATCAGGAGCTTGAATGAGTGCAATAGGTAAGGGTTAGATTTATATCCTATACTAATAGTGGTGTTCATATTACTGATATCTACTAGTACGAATGGAGTATGTTTATCATTGTTATTCACTCTTATTGAAGCTAGTACTGTATTGGTTACACTATCTTAGCTATGTAGAAGCTCATGATCTTTGTAATATGGAGAAATATCTACTATGGCTTTACTACTCTGTTTCAATTAGGTTCAACTTGTTACTGGTGAAAGAGTGGTACTGCTGCCTATAATATGTATACGTTTTCTACAAAAAGGGTATCTTACTATCACTGATATGTTAAGATCTGCCCCATGTGAAGCCCTAGTCCCATCGATTCCCTTTATTCCATAATATTCCATTAGTGAATCTAAGACTCGAACTGGAACAATTTAGGCTGAGGGTATATCACCTTAATAGATTCCCAGGGTAGTGGGTGGGACAGAGGATGTATCCATTCCAATGATTCCATGATGTTTTGTGTTCCTTGATTGTCGACAAATTTAAATATTCTAATGAAAATTATCATTATAACCCAAAATTAGATAATAAAATAAGTATTGAAACGAGTGCTAAGTCAAGTCAAGGTCTGGCCATGCCTAAAGCAAAAGTTGACACTGATACCAATAAAGAAATTTTATGTTATTTTTCTTTGTTTCAATTTTATTCGATGCATTTATTAAAGTTCTTTAAGTAATTTGCAAGTTCATATATCCTATATCTCAATATTCTATAAGGTACTAGTTAAATTAGCTTTCCTTCATATTGCATCACCATCTAGTTTTAGAACCTTGGCTTAGAACCATAGGTTTAGGAGTTTGATGGTGGTGGCAAAAATTGTGCCCTAGGTGAGGGATAACAAGTACAAAACATATTAGCTTTTACTCATTATTTCCCTCCATCCCTAGTTATATTTTACTGATTATTCTTGAAGAGTGGGACACAAGCATTGTCCTATGCTTTGGTACACTAAGGATGAGTCTCATTATCCAAGATATACCACAACAAGTTCACTTTGGTAGGAATCTTAAAAATAATTTAAATAACTCTTTAATAAACATTATAAAAAATTTACCTTCTACATGTTACATGTATAGATTATCTTTTAAATTACCTTATACAATTTACACATACATATAGATTATCCTCTACATGTTACATTTTTTTTTATATTTAAATATTTTCATGTTCATTATATATAGCATCATGGTAAAAAAAATAGTTGTTAGTTTTTTCAATATATGTCTTTGATACTTTGAAGTTGTTATAAATGCTTAAATGCCTTCAAGTTGTTTTATAAATTATATTTCCATTTTATGTTTTTATAACGTATGAACTTTCATATTCATGGATTTTCAAAGGATATCTAGATCGAGGTGAGATGTCGAGACAAGAGTCTCCAAAAATGCCTCGCAAATGCTCTAGGCTATCCAATCAAGGAGTAAGAGGAATCCCTTCTTTCACTGAGACTCTGAGGATGTCAGAGACCCATATCTCAGCAAGGCATGGAAACTTGGGAGGGGAAAATAGTAGTGACCAAAGGAAATCTAGTCAAAGGAGGAGATTAACAAATGAATCTGTGAATAGATCATCCAAAGAATGTGCTCAAAATAGTGCTATGGATGTAACTTTTTTAGATAGGTTGCACATTAATACTCCAACACCATAGAATGCAGGGAATGCATCACGATAAGAAAATGTGTTTGGTATTTTTTTTTTATTTTTTTTTTGTGTATTTATGTTTATGTTTTATATATGTGTGTTTTTTTTTTTTTTTTTAATGTCTTTTTTCCTGTTAAATGTTGTAATTAGTTTCAAATGTGTATGTGTAGAGGATGATTTTATTGCAAGAAAAGATAATGAAAGAGGGAGTGTTTATCATGAAGATTCCAATGTTGGTAAAGATGGTGAAGGTGGATTTAGGGGGCGTTACCAAGAAACAAAAGATTATACACCTACGTCCACCTATCCCTCAGATGTTGGTGATGAGCTTCCTTGGGAAGTGACCCTCGAACGATGCTCAGGTGTTAAAAGAAAGCTGCAAAATGATTTGAGGTGCTTGGATCTCCCTCGAGAGAGTAAACAAAGCTTGGAGATTGTTTTGCATTCATTGGAGAACTTTATGGATGCATATCAAAAGAAGGGGCCAACAACTGATAGTTTTATCGATTTGATGAGGAGACGAAAGTTGGAGTGGATGGGCCTGGATAAATGGGAAGTAGTAAAAACTAGAGTTTCAAAATAAGATGCAATTTCTATGTTTAATTTCAAAGAGGGGCCAAAGCAAAAGATGCTAAAGGTGCAATATTTTAAGCACCCCAACATAGCAGGACACTTTTATAATAGATTTTTGGCGGTGTATGGGAAGTTGTCATGGAATGATGAGGTTCCACATTACTTTGCTAGACTCTTTTATGAAGAGTATTTTATGGGCATGCACCCTGATTATACCAGCCTACCATCCAATTATTATGGGGATGGTAAAGGAAAAACATATGATCGAAAAAGGGCATACCAAAATGCAACATTGCAAAGGCCTCCATGACCTTTGGTATCTATTCCAACATGGTCATTTTCCTCGCATTCAGAGATGCAAGCAACATCAAATGTTGGAAAGGAGATCAGGAATGCAATCAGGGAAAATTTAGAATCAAATTTTTATGGTATTGATGTTGGTTTGAACCATCATAGAATTGAAGCCAATTCTCATGTTAATTTTGTTTACAAAATAGATGAGGAGATAGATTCCATGTCCATATAGGATACACGAGAGTATGAAAAATGTTTCTGTAATAGTTTGAAGGAGTTAATTCAAAATGATGAACCAAACACCAGATTGGTATGTGTTACAGTTAGTAAATTGTTCATACATTTGAGGATAGTTTTCTTGTAGTTATAGATACATATCATTGTATCTTTAAAAATAATTGGGTTATTATCGTCATTCATTGTAGTTTGGTCATTTGTTAAATGAATCTCTAGTAAATAGGGAACTTGATTCATCGACCTTAAATTTGGAAGGGTTGAATCAGGTATGTGCTTAAAAATATCCACTTTAGTTGTCCAAACTTCATAACTTGTTGATTAATCAACATGCATGCTTTATATTTTTTTGTATTAGTGTAAATACAGATTCCTATTATGTCTCCCACTACTTGGGTAGGCTTTTCCCAATTCTCATTAGGAGAGTTTGAAGAGGGTGGGAGTTCACATGTATCATTTCATGTTGAAAACAAATTTAGTTATATATGAAAATTGCAATGGCATTTAAATTATTAATTTAAAAGAAAAATGTCTTAAACAATATATAATTTATTGAATCCTAGGGTATGGTGGGTAAGACCGTGACTCAACCGACCATGGGAATGCCATCCTCTTATGTGGTTTATGATATTCAGGTTGGCACATCATGGGTATTACATGTTTTAAAATTTAAAACTACAATTTAATTTGTTAAAATCATTTAAATTTAATTTTCAAATGTACAAATTTAAAATGTGCTATAGGGCAATGTGGAGAAGAGAGTGCGGGAGATTGGGATTGAGGAGTATGAATCCATACCTTATAATGATGCATCTATTCATGGTGATGCTTGATTAAATGTATGTGCATTATACATTAGTGAGTTTTATTTTGTTTTTATGCTGGACCTTTTATATATAAGTGTTCAATATTATTTGTGTTGAATATGCATGTTTTTTTTACTTTTTTCAAATTTATGTTTGATCAACTTTTTATTAAGACTTTCCTATTCATAAAAGGGTTACTCAATTATTTTCTATATAACTTCTCAACGCTTCGATCAATCATTTTGAAATATATAGAACTCCTATATAAGCTTATCATCATCTAAAATGGTACATTCAATTTTATTTATTTTTAGATCATGATGCAAACCTAATTTTGAAATACAGCATTTGATTATATGAGAGAAAAATATAAATCTCTCACATCAAAAAGAGGGAAGATCCTAAATTCACTTGGATGCTGATCTTATTTAAGATTATATCATGATTCAACTTGAACTATTCTAGATTTAAAAATATGATTACATGATCTTATTCATGATCTTATTTATACATGTTTAAACTTTAGATCACGATGCAGGAAATTTTGAACTTGAGCATTTGATTATTTGAGAACAAACTCTATCGCACATTAGAAAAGGGGAAGATTCCAAATTTTCTTCGATTGCATTCCTTGCCTTCTTGTCCAAGAATGGCGTAATATGGAGATGTGTTTTCTGCATACAATGAAGTGAATTCCACTATTCCATCTATTCCACTGCAGAAGAAGAGATATGTAGTTTCCTTGAAGAATGGATAAGTATTTTCCTTGAAGAATGGATTAATATGGAGATTTGTGAAATTTCTGCATGTACACAAGAGAATTTACAAGCACACAATTTTTCTCTTTAAAAATTTACTATATATGATCTTACTTTGTTTATATTATGTAGGCAATGTTGAAAAAGCATTTGATTATAAAAGAAAATTAAAGATTTATGCAAAGAATGGCTTAATATGGGGAGTAACTATTTTGGAAGTGATAATATTTAGAGAGAGAAATAATCTTAGATTTGTGGAACTCTAGTTGGGTATGTTATTCTTGCTCACATGGTTATGTTAATCTTGATGATTTGCTTGGGTATGTTATTCTTTCTTATTGTTATTTAATAAAGTTAAATATCTTTAAAATATTTGCTAATAAAGTATATGCTAGTATGTATTATTGGTTTTTCTTTTTATTGTTACAGTGATGTTTAAATTATTGGTAGAAAAGGAGCATATGGATTTTGGAAGATGAAAATGTTGAATCTTAGATCTGTGGAACTTCGGTTGGGGGTAAAATCATGAAGATGGGTAACACTTTCGTGACAATCGGATCTCAAAAATTTCCAACAACAATTTTTCGGCCGAAAAAATGTTGCTAGGAATTTTTTCGGCCGAAAATTTGCACGTCAAATTGAACGGTGCCCTCGAAATTCGTGTACAATGTTTTTCAGATGAATTATTTTCCTGTGGTAAGAATATTTTGGTCGAAAGACTTTTCGGCCGAAACGTTTATTTTTAACGGATTTCGTTAAAATCTAGGTTTTGGCTGAAAGATTATTCCAGCCGAAAACATGAAATTGGGACTGAAAACAAAAACCAGAGAATTTCCCCAAGCTTACCTAAACTTCGAAGGTTGCAGACTCCTGCAAATATTGAGAATTTGGTTTCGAAAATGACACCAACATTTCCAAAATTGAATCTACTTTCAATTCCTATAATTTGTTTTCATTTTCTTTATTTTTATCTAATTTTATTTAATTTTTAAAAAAAATCACTGCATAATATTTTCAGCAGACATTATGATTCGGTGAAATGAAATATCGGTATCTCTAAAAATATACAGTGAAAAAATTAGAAAAACATATATTCATAATCCTTAAACTATTCTTTTCAAAAAGGTATATTTAGATTTTAGTTTTAAGTAAAAATTAAGATAGATACAAGGTGTAGAAAAACATATGTTTAAAATCTGCAACGTTTTCATCTTGGTCATCTTCAAAAAATTCTAGAAATTATAATATTCATCTGTTAGATTCAAAATTATAGTCATAATAAAATAAAGTTTCTGTAGATTGTTGCAGTATATTTCGTTTCTTAAAAACATAAGTTTAATAATAGATACATCGTTGTAGGAAAAAGTTACTCATTATCATTGCTTTAAACAATTGTCAAATTGACATATCAAATTGTGATAAAAAAAAAAATGAAAAATAGTCATTGGAAAGCTAATAAAATTCTTCACAAGTTTTGTTTTTACTGTAAAGGGAAATTCTAAATAAAAAAAATACTTTTGTATGTCGGAAGTTGAAGAACTTGTGAAAATACAGTTTTTTGTCTCATAAAACAAGCAAAAGTGTAACCCATCTTCATGATTTTACCCTTGGGTATGTTATTCTTGCTCACATGGTTATGTTAATCTTGATGATATGCTTGAGTATGTTATTATTTGTCATTGTTATTTAATAAAGTTAAATATATTTAAAATATTTACTAATAAAGTATATGTTAATATGTATTATTGGTTTTTCTTTTTATTGTTACAGTGATGTTTAAATTATTGGTAGAAAATGAGCACATGGATTTTGGAAGATGAAACTTCAACAGTTTTGTTTGTTTGTTTGTTTTTTGTTTTTTCTTAAGGTATGAAGAGATGTATCTTAGCGATGGTTTAAAGTTGAAGTTTGGAGATAAATGTTAATTGCTTCTTAGTTTTTATTAGTTTTTGTTAATTTTGAGACCAACACCACTTAATGGTGATATCGTATTTAGATATTGACATGAAGATTTATCATACTTAGATTATATTATTACCCTATATAAGATGATGGGTATGTACAGGCATGATGTTATGACATTACATTAGTGTAATGTAATTTATATATGGAAATCACTCATTACTAAGAAGTGATTGGATTCATTTTATGCATAAGAGATCATGGGTTAGTAACTCCATATTGAACACAAAAGCTTACCTTATTTGATTCATTACTAGTATAGAGTATTCATTATGAATATCCAATGTCATTTGAGTTAACATGTCATATGTTTTTCCTTGGGGCTTCTGTGCATGCCAAATTTGGCATGCACAGAACTGTTGGGGCATGCACAACAACCATAGGGCTTATGTGCATGCCAAATTGGCATGCACAATAGCCATGCACAAAATTGTGGTTTAAAAGGATTGGTAGTCATGGGAGACTAATACCATATGAACTTATATAAGCTAATTATAATAATAATATATACTTATATTATTACCCTATATAAGTTGATGGGTATGTACAAGCATGATGTTATGACTAGACATTAGTGTAATGTAATTTATATATGGAAAGCACTCATTACTAAACAGTGATTGGATTCATCTTATGCATAAGATATCATGGGTTAGTAACTCCATATTGAACACAAAAGATTAACTTATTTGATTCATTACTAGTATAGTGTATTCATTATGAATACTCAATGCCATTTGAGTTAACATGTCATATGTTTTTACTTGGGGCTTCTATGCATGCCAAATTGGCATGCACAACAACCATATGGCTGTTGTGCATGCAATTTGACATGCACAGAAACCCTATGGTTGTTGTTCATTCCAATTTGGCATGCACATAACTATTGGGGCATGAACAAAACTGTTCATGCCCCAACAGTTCCGTGCATGCCAAATTGGCATGCACAACAACCATATTCGCATGCACATCAACCATATTGGCATCCACAAGGATGTTGTGCATGTCAATTTGGCATGCACAACAGCCATACACAAAACTATGGTTTAAAAGGATTGGTAGTCATGGGAGACTAATATCATATGAAATGATATAAGCTAATTATAATAATAATAATATAAACTTATATTATTACCCTATATAAGCTGATGTGTATGTACAGACATGATGTTATGACTAGACATTAGTGTAATGTAATTTATATATGGAAAACACTCATTACTAAGTAGTGATTGGATTCATCTTATGCATAAGAGATCATGGGTTAGTAACTCCATATTTAACATAAAAGATTACCTTATTTGGTTCATTACTAGTATAGTGTATTCATTATGAATATCCAATGCCATTTGAGTTAACATGTCATTATTATGTTTTTCCTTGGGGATTCTGTGCATGCCAAATTGGCATGCATAATAACCATAGGGTTGTTGTGCATGCCAATTTGGCATGCACAGAAGCCCTATGGTTGTTGTGCATTCCAATTTGGCATGCAAAAAACTGTTGCGGCATGCACAGAAATGTTGGGAAGTGGTCATGTACATAACTATTGGCATGCACATAACTGTTGGGAAGTGGGAACTGTTGGGGCATTCACAGAAAATGTCATATGCTTTTCCTTAGGGTTGATGTGGCATGCAAAAAACTGTTGGGAAGTGGTGTAAAAGGATTGGCACAAAACTATGCCATTTATATTCATGACAACTTGATACAAGACCAATTGAACAGATTTCCTTTTAATGAAAGAGCTATATCCACTCAGAAATACTTTTCGTACATAGAACTCTGAGTTGCTTTCTTCAGCCAAACCTTATTTCTATAAAGAATGCCATTTTAGATTCCATCCCAAATTGGGATGGTGCTTCATTGACAGTTGTAAATTTTTTTAAGATATCATGTTAGACATGTTGTAATGTTATTCAATCTCTCCTTTTGGTGATGTATTTAGTGTCAGTAAGATGGCATTTCTAGTGGTGATTATTATCAGTGGGGCATTTATGTATATCTAAAGAGTGTAATTAGAGTTAATGGGATCTCTTTTGTGCTACCTTTTACTGAAAATAGGCAACTAAAGGTTCATAGAGAGCTTTATGCTTGATAAGTATTGGAGGTTTATTGTAACATGTTTAAAGATTAATGAAGTGGTTTATCTTTGACATTAAATGTTTTCGGTATATATAATAAGTGTTTTACCACTATAAATCTTGGTGCTCTTATTTCTTGTGTTTTCTTATATTTGTTTTCTTATTTTCACTTGCTTATGCTAAAAGATAATGGTGAATGTTCATAGAAAACTAGATGAATATTGATAAATGATTGTTTCCCTTGTATTTTCTTCTTATGATTTGCTTATGTTAATGGTGCCTCTTCATAAAAGAGTAAAGGAATATTAATAACTGTTTTTTTTTACTTAAAATAGATAGCTAAGTGGTTAAGTTACTTAAACCAAACATTCTATTGTTGTATTCTTCTAAGAAACTATGATTGAAGGGGACAAATATATTTGTATATTGTTGCCTTTTCTAAAAAAAATTGGTGTTTTTGAGCTCTTGATTTTGTAGGGAAATTGGGCTGGCTAATCACATATTGGAATTAGTGCTTCAACTTGTAACGGTTGAAGTTATTAACTTGGTTAGTTGGACTAAATTGGAGTATTTAGAGTTAGGCTATTTTTTTGGTCTATTATTTTCTGTGTTGAATATTTATAGTCCTTATGTTGGAAGAGGAGAATTTTGGGAGTACTTATGTGATTGGCAATGTATTTAAAAGGAATTTGTGGTGGTTGGTGGTTATTTAAGTTTCTTCTTAAGACATGGTGAAACATTGGGGGAGGCCACTAGAATGGAACTTATGTACACTTTATGTTGGAAGGCTCATACATTTGAAGAAACTAACTACTATGATCTTAAAAGTTGAGATGTTGAAAGCATATGATAGGGTCAATTGAAAATTTCTTGGTTAATTCTCATAAGGAATTTTTATGATGTTTCAATTATATAAGGAATTACTAAAAATGCATATATTTCTTTTGATACATATATCATACATCAACATAGAATTTTTTTACATAATTGTACATATAAACAAAAAATAAACTAAATTATAAAAGGTAAGTGATTAATTCAAATAAAAAATAATGTTTGTGAGGGAAATTATCTAACCCATGGACATATTCATTGAACTGCAACCAAATCTCTTGTTCAAGTCGATGTGTTATTTTAGTTCACATCACTCTTTAGAAGGATATGTACTAAGATATTCCTCAACTTGAACATGCTCGAGGGAGAGGTGTTAGATTTTATTTTCTACCCTTTTGCAGTATAGAGATTCAAGGCAAGAAATTCCCTTATTTGCATATTATATCAATAATACATGGAGTAATTGATCAATCAATATATTGTTGCAACTTAGTATTGGTATAGATAATTACACATATGATGTTCAATTAGATAAAACAATATCCTAAATAATTTACTGTAAAAAATGACGTTTTTCACATAATCACTACACAAATATAACAATTCTCCCTTGTGCATCTCCAGTATTTCTCATACCAAGAGTCTAGGGTTTTCCTATTTTTTTCCATCGATTTTTTTATATTTTTCATTCAAGTTGAAATACAAATTTAAGATTCATTAGAGAGAAATTATGATTCTTAACATATCGTTTATACTAAAATTATCCCTAATTAATGGACTATCATATATTATATTCATACAAAATATTATCCTATATACTATATCCTATCAACTTAAAACAAATAAGTGTTTGGTGAAAACAAAATCAGATCATATGACATAGCATATATTGTATGCTCTCAATTTATACATGTATATCAATAAAAAAATAGAACAATAATCTATTTTCTTATGCAAAATCGTGTTGTTATTTCTCTTGGACAAGCCATAAGCATCATAGGTTTCAAAGATTCAAATATTTGTTTTACTAATTAAAATACTAGAATATACAATATGCCAATGCTTATCATGAGCATGTCAAAGAATGTGAAACAGATGTTCTTGATGATCAATATCGCATTAAATATTGGAATCAATAGAAAGATTGACATGCCTTATAACCCTCTAGTGTAATTGCTACAACCCTGAAACCTTTTAGGTTTAGAAAATAAAAGAAAAACCAACACAAGAATAAGAAGAAAACCCACATATAATTGATATATCTATTAGCCTAAGCATTACAAAAATAGAGCTATATATATTTATCTACAATGTTACTCTAGAAAAGTAGGAAAACATCAATACTATACTGTAATGGATACAACCTTAAACACTCTAGGTCTACAAATTGGTTCTATTAAAAAAAAAAAATGCCAGTAGTAAAATAACAAGAAAAAACATATGATAATAATGGACTGTAATGGCTACAACCTTAAACACTCTAGGTCTACAAATTGGTTCTACTAAAAAAAAAAAATATGCCAGTACTAAAATAACAAGAAAACCCATATGAAAATAACAAGTTGAAAACCCATATGAAAATAATGGACTGTAACGGCTACAACCTTAAACACTCTAGGTCTACAAATTGGTTCTACTAAAAAAAATGCATGTCAGTACTAAAATAACAAGAAAACCCATGTGACAATAATGGAGTGTTTTATTGAAGGATAACACTCCAAGAGAATGCAACCCTTGACCTAGACTTTTAGATCCAAAACTATAATATGAAATTGATTACCCTGGGATGAACCGGAATTGTAAATGACATGAAGTCACAATGGAAGGGAGAGGTGTTTAAGATAAAAATAGAATTGGAAATGTAAATAATAAATTTATCATTAAATTTTAAAATTGAGCTAATACATAGATGATACACTAGAACTAGGCATGATTTCTTCCAAGTCTCCACGTGGGTAAGCTCCAACTTCAAACCATGCCAAATATTTTGAGAATTGATCCCACTAATTTAGGTTTGGAGGTTTCTAGTAAGTCAAGTTCACGAGTGAGTAAGCAGAATGACATGTTCAAACTTGAGTGAATGATAAATTTTGAGTTGAGTTGGATGACACCCTGACAAATTGTACAATAAGTGGGTGGCATATTAACATAGTGTAAGTGGGTGGCATATTGACAAAGACGTGTTAGAGATTTCTAACATGTTATATCTATGAAAATATAAATGAAAGCATATATTGCATGGATATTTGAATACACATTCTTGTAGAGCTTATGTACTTCTCAAACTTCCATTGATTCATTTTGCATGCGTATGCATTTCATCAAACATTTCGTAAATTTTAACTCTTTTTCATTTCATTTCGTAAATTATGGAATTTATACATCACTTGTTTAAAGAAATCGTAATGGTATGTCATCTTCAAATATTCGTTCATGATCGGCTTTGGACATTTTCCATTTTCTAATTTTTTTTTTCTTGATTGAACTTCTATTAACTTTATGTGCGTTGCACATACCAAATGACTCTATTGACAACTTATGACATCTTACTGATATTCTTGAAAGTGAACACGACTATCAGTTTGATGGGTTTCTTGAAAAAATAGCCTTTCAATATGATGGATCCTCTTTCATATATAAAACCGTTATCATCAAAATCTTCTAATAACCTCATCTTTTGTTCTGTGCATCACATCAAATAATATTTGATGTTTTCAGTGTTCTCTACAGGTGCAACCACAACAAAGACATCTCCTGCAAATTATCCGATATGTTCCAACAAGTAGTTTGTGTTAGATTAGCACACATGCTCGTGCCATTAAACTCGTCTACTATATATATAAATTTTATATATTCAACTTACAAGTACATCTACAAGTTGTTTAAATATTTAAAAAATATATTTTCAAACAATTGTAACATAAAAATTACCTTCTCTAACAAGATCAGAAACTCTATCGCCATCAACTGACACTATAGTTTCATTTGATTCCATCTCTTCTGAGATTGCAAGTTGAATTTTCCCTTTTATATTAAGTTCAATAGGTCTCCAAGATTTAACATATTCTGCATTTTCGTTTTCGCAAATCTCTATAGATTATGTGTCCTCTATGCAAATTGAACAAAAACAAGACTCATTTCTTCTATCAAATGCAAACACATCTTGATAGCGTTTTGTTTTGACTGAAATCATTTTTCCGTGTCCCATGTATTGCACCGGATTCATATGGGATTGATTTATTTACATCTTGGGTTCCAACATACCAAAAAAATATGCACAAGACAAGAACTTGTTAACTTGAAATCTATCAAGAAAATGATTGAAGATCATATAAATTTGATCACGTGAATAAAAATGTCATGTGTACATGTGTAACAAGTATATATAGACACACCTGCGCACATCCCTTGACATATTATTTTCATGGATTAGCGTCATTTTGCACCATTCAACAATTGTATCAGTAGATTCAAATCGATTGGCATGGGGGTTCATATGATACCTTCAAAGGGCTCATTTTACACATGCCCCTGCACCGTCTTGCTCTCCTTTTCCATGACCAGTCTCAAAAAAATTCCAACAATGTGTAATGTTTGATTTCTTATGAAGACGACACAACCAATAGAATGATCATGAAGATTTGAATTGACCCGCACATCCATCTAACCATATCCAATGTCGATCGAATCCAATCCCACATTCTTTCAATGAATCATAAAATTTATCAAAAGAAGGTTGTACATAATCTGTGTCATGTGCTCGATCATCACTTATATAAAAGTGATATTCTTTAATAACATGTCGATTGTCATTGGTGTTTTCTATGTTATCAAGACTTCATTGAGCATGTCTATATAGAACGTGGACAAATATAGTGACTTGATTAGAATGATAATATTCCCTCTGTATTTATTTTTGTGCAGCGAATGTGTAATTCTCTACAAAATCAACTACAAATAAAATTGTCCCTGGTGGAAACACTTCACGGGATTGTTTGAATTGTAGGTCTTTCCATTGAGCTCTATGTGAATGCTTGGTGTATTTGTAAAATTATTCCTCAAACTTCTTCAAAAAATTCTATCACACAAATTTTATATACTTTCAAATCAATCCTTTTGGAAATAGCATTTGAAGAATGTGGAGCTATGTTGTTGATATATTCATATCTCTCCCAATTGATTGTTATATTAGAAAATGATTGATCATTCATATCAATAGGATACTTTGAATGAAACAAACTTAGATTTCCACAACGATCACATTTCTTTCCACCAACACATTTTTTTTGGTAAAATAATTCATCACCTTCTCTTTCACATAGAATTTCATATATAAAAGCACGGAATGTGGAAGGAGGAGGTGAACTTGGCCATAACGTTTTACCAAAACCAAAAAAAGTGTCATAATATAACTCAAATTCCACATGATAACGACAACAACAAGTGTCACGGACAGTGATGGGTCTAACAAACCATGGTTTTTTGTTGCACAGATGTATTGATGGAAATTTTAACTTCTTTGTGCTCTTCTTTGAACTTATTGAACAATTATATTTGTGTCATTGACAATATATGTTTTGGATGTTCTTTATATTTTTTTTGTGTTATTCTTCGTCACAACACATCCCTTGTATGTGGTGAAACATGAGATTCTATCAACCAACAATTACGGGCCGATTCTTTAACATTTTTTGCAAGTCTATCTTTGTAGGGTTCTCTAGAAATCACTGTCCAACAAGCAAGTTCATCATTTGCATCTATTTGCAATCAAAATTTTCTATGTTTGTACAATGTTTTTCATGAGGTTCCCATTGCTTTTTCCATCTGTTGTGTCAAACGATCTTTTATATTGCTAGATGAAACAATTGTTGTTTGTATCACTCTACGTGAAACACTGACATCTTTTTTTTTTTTTTTCCAAAATCTTTTAATACACTAGTTATATTGTCAAAAACATTCTGTTTCACCATTGTATCTTTTGTTGACTTTTGAATACCCAATAATGATGTAGCTTCTTTTAACTTTATTGACTTTATTAGACAAAGTAAAAGTTGAGGTTGTACTGTTACTGATTCATCTTTGAAAAAAATATTATACATATTCTTAGTTCGATATCTTATATAATGTTTATCTTCTTTCTTCCCAAATTTGTCAATATCAACATTTTCTAATATTTCATCATCAATGTTGTTAGATTCTCCTGCATATTTCAATTTAAATTTTATATTAAAAAACAAAACCCGAACATAAATTCACTAAACTATATACAAGTGTTCATCGTGTATTATCTAAATTTCTGTACATACCTATAGGTGATTCGACTTTTGCTTCAATTTCGGTTTCAACGACTTCATCAACGTTATTAGACAAATCTATTGATGTTTTTTGAAAAACATCAAATCAGAATTACAATCAATTATATTAAACAATAATTTAAATTTGAATTCTATACTTTTAATATAGACAATATGTGCATGAATACCTGGTTGGACTTCTTCCTGTTGAAAATCTCTATTTACATCATCATCGTTTCTTTCTTCAATATTTGCACGTTCTCGTTTATTTCTCCAATAATGTTATTTTCTTTGTTCGTTATGGTGAGTTTCGTCTCGAGTGCGATCAAATTTTCTCTTGCGCAAACTTTTGTTTCCCATGAGTATAGTTATCTGTAAAAGTTTTTAAAAAAATCAACATTTCATAATAGTCTCAGAAAAACTTCATTGTCACAAAAATTATTAAAAAATAATATCAATAATTTTATGTTCAACAAAAGATTCACCTTGAAAAAAATGTTCAACAAAGCCTTCACTTTGAAAAAATGTTCAACAAAGCCTTCACCTTGAAAAAATGTTCAACAAAGCCTTCACCTTAAAAAAATGTTCAACATTTAGCCTTCTATATATAAATTGTTATTCCAATAAAAACTTGAACTTCAAAAAAATAAAAATAAAAATTGCATTCAAAACATCAACTAGATTGTTCAAAAAAACGAAAAAGATGATTCAAAACTTTGTTTAGGTGCTCTAAAAAACCATCAATTGTGTTAAATTGGTTCGGCTGAAAACGTATTTATAAGATTTCGTGCCAAGTGAAACGAAACGACGTGTCTCTTCATTGTTTCCAGCCGATGGAATTCTCTTACCCACCTTTTGGCCGAAAAATAATTGTTTCGGCCAAAAATCTAGGAAACCATTAATTTTTTACGGATTCCATTAGAATTACATATTTTGGTCGAAAAAAAAATTCTTTCGGCCGAAAACCAGCGAATGAGACAGTTTGCAGGAACTTGAGAATTCCCTCTAGCTTATCTAAACTTTGGAGGTTGTGGACTCCTACAAATACTCAAAATTTAGTTTTGAAATTGATACCAGCATTTGCAAAATTGAATCTACTTTCAATGGATATAATTTGTTTTCATTTTCATTATTTTTATCTAATTTTTTTTTTTTTTTTTTTTTTTAAATCACTGCATAATATTTTCAGGTGACATTATAATTACGTGAAATGAAATATATGTATCTCTAAAAATACTGAGTGCAAAATTTAGAAAAAAATATATTCAAAATCCTTAAACTGTTCTTTTCAAAAGGGTATTTTTAGATTTTACTTTTAAGTAAAAATTAAGATAGATAAAAGGTGGAGGAAAACATGTGTTTAAAATCTGCAATGTTTTCAGCTTGGTCAACTTCAAAAAATTCTAGAAATTATAATATTCATCCGTTAGATTCAAATTTATAGTCATAATAAAATAGAGTCTATGTAGATTGTTGCAGTATATTTCATTTGCCAAACCCAAAATTTTAATAATATATACATTGTTGGGGGGGAAATAACTCATTATCATTCCTTTCATGTTTAAGGAACATATTGTTAAACAATTGCCAAATTGACATATCAAATCTCAATAAAAATAATTTGAAAAATAGTCAGTGGAAAGCTAACAAAATTCTTCACAAGTTTTGTTTTTACTATAAAGTGAAATTCTAAATAAAAAAAAAACTTTTGTATACCGGAAGTTGAAGAACTTGTAAAAATATAATTTTTTTTCTCATATAACAAGCAAAATAGACACCCATGTTCATGATTTTACCCATAATGCAATATGCATCAAGTGTAGAGTTCCTTTTCTGCTCACTCCTGGCCTGAAAAGGTAGTGTGAATTCATGATAAGAAATTGTAGACAAAATTCAAGAAGGAAGGAGAAAATGAACTATAAACAAAGGAGATGGGAATTATAATGCATCCTCTCATGAACAAGGGTTCAAATCATTTTATTCAATGCTTAGGTGAACTTTTAAAATCCTTTACTGCTAGGAAAATTTTCTTCTTGATATATATTGTAAAAAATGATGTTAAATAACAATAGATTTTTTTTTGTTTCCAAAATTAGTGAAAAAATCCCCACTATGTATGCACTGATATGCTCATTTGGTTGATGAAGGTAAGTGATCCTATGGACCCCATGGCCATCATATGGTGAACAAGGTTAAAGTGGCAATTGAAGAAGGAATACAATGTTACTGATAAGATCCCTGTTAAAGCTAGCAATGTTTTTTCTTTTTATTTGTAACTACATCTATTGGTACTTCAACTACTCAAACTAGGCCTTCATTCTATCATGCTAGTATTAAGTGTATCACTATGTATCTAGGCAATTAGACGAGCCACTCCCAAATGATTTTATAGTTAACATTTTCCTTCCCTTTCAACTCTTGACTAAAATCCTATCTTGCATTTTCCACCCCAATCACATGGCGAAGCTTTGGGATTGGCTTTCCATATTTGAACATTAGGGCCCACAATGGCTCATACTACTAATATCTTGGTTATCATCTTATAGGAGGCATTATAGAGGATCATGGGTCTAGATCTGAAAAAGGAGGTTGAGTTGTGATCTTTAGGAACAAATGTACGAAAAGAGGAATCTATTCATCCCCCTACCTTCAACTTCCTTCAAGCTCCATGGAACATGCACTATAGACCATACTCGATGATCCAACAAGCTCTATAAATTTAGTGAATGGTGAAGCTATCCAATCTTAAGGCCTTGTCTAGCTCAAGATCCCACAACACAAGAACTACTTCATCCTCATCTATCCTTCTTAGTAAGGTGTGATTGTCTACATCAAATATCTTTGTGGAAATAGCTTGAAGCATTTTCTTAAAAAGCTACATCTAAAGGTCACTCTCCTTTCGAATAAAAGTTCACCATTAAAGTTCAATAAATATTATCGAATCATATATATAGAAGGGCCATAACACTTAAATATATTTAACAATGGCTCTTATCTTATCTTTATGATAAATACATATGAATGATGTTATTGTGAAATTACAAATATTAAAATGTATAATTTACATGTGAGACCCTTCATAACATGTCTTTAATAGTGGTAACTTATATATTTAAGTGTATATTCCACGTCTCCCCAAACGAAGAAAATGACCATATAATTTAAGTGTATAATGACCATATAATTTGATGTTATTGTTGAGTTTATCTGAACTGGTCCATCCTAACCCTACTTCTAAAGAGGTTTATATAATTGGATATATAATTGGATACTTTAATATATCGTCGACTTCTTGTTACATAACCGTTAATTCATAATTCTCGCCATATCTGTGTGCTTACCACGTGCGTAAGCGCTGACACCGTCCAAAAAATAGAAATAGAAAGGGAAGGTGATGGGCAGTTTTCCAGGTTCGACGCTATCGAGGCTGACAAATTGTGGATGATTAGCGTGCCGAGAAGTTCTGGAGAAGATTTATAATGATGGAGCAAAGCATGGTGGGACAGAGGAGAACTAAGCACAAAGCCAGCTTGGGACCAATCTCGATGGTCGTCATATTTTTATTTTTTTGTACTTAGGGTCTCAACATGTGCTTTCAATTCTATGATTTTGTTGGGCGTGCTTTGTTTAGAGGTTATAGTCAACTCTATAGTGGTTAACATTTTCATGTTTTTCATGCTCAAATTTCTTCGCTCTATTTCTGACGTGTTTAACTTTTACTATAAATGATGTAACATTCAAAAATTTGAATTTCTTTTATTATACTATAAGAATTGAATTTTTGGTTCGCATTAATGCTACAATTATGGAAAATTTAAGGCATTGTTTAATTGTTTTATGTTTTGGTTTTTTTCGTCGGAATCTGGTGACATAAATCTACATGAAATAACAATTTCTTGTTGTTTAAATTGCATTTTTAAATGCAAAAATGGATTCAATGTGCTGAAAAACTCTTGGGGCACTCTGATTATATAGAAACAACCACTCAAATCTCCAGATCCAACCATTTCTTGCTGGATTTCGGACAAATATTGTCGGAAAATATCCCCAGAAAAGAATCAAAACCTAGAACGTATAGACCACCAAAACTTAATAAGGATCTTATATTAATAATTTACTGTTATTTTATACACTAGTGTATGTCGGAATTACAACAAGTACATCGATACCTTGTCTCTCTTGCAACGAACCTAGGTGAATGTTCGTCGGTCGTTTGTTAAGCATATGATGAGCCTACGAAAAATCTACGACGAAGCATAGTCGATCTTACGATGGACATACGACGACAATGACTTTGGACAGTGGTCGATTGTGCTCCAAGTTCATCATAAGTTAGTCGTTCTTTCGACCAACTGGCGACGAAGCATAGTCGATCGTATGACGGACCTACAACGACAATGACTTTGGACAGTGGTCGATTGTGCTCCAAGTTTGTCATACAATAGTCATTCTTCCAACAAACTCGTGACGAATCATAATTGATCGTATGACGGACCTACGACGATAATGACTTTGCACAATGGTTGATTGTGCTCCAAGCTCGTCATAAGTTGATCGTTATTATGATGAAATGGCAACAGAGATTGGTTGCTCGTACAATGAACCTGTGATGGCAATGGCTATGGACATTGGTCAATTATGGTCCACGTTCATCACAGGTTGGTCTCTCTTACGACAAACTTGCGATAGAAACGAACTCGATTTGCGACGAAAGGTTGTTGATTGTACGATGAAATTTTTCGTCTATCCTGCGATGACAAAGTGTTTTATTGAATGTACGATGTAACCATAATTCATCGCAAGTGTGACATATGTGACACGACAAAAAATGGGTTGTAGACTTCGTCGTACTTGTGATGTTTTTGCGACGAACCATTGTCGGTAAATTGTCGAAAAATGGGCCCAATGTACTACTGAAAGTGAGAATCTCGGCAACGGTATGACTGCTCGAACATTTTCCTCTTTCAATTGAATCTGATCTAGCAATCCAGCTACTTTATCTTATCAAATAATTATAAGGTAATTATTAAACTCAGATATCAGTGGATGAAATATCCCAGATCCGGATGATCTAGATATTTGCTACTGTCTTACTGTTCCAGCGTGTAGATCTGATACTCTGGGGGTTTCTGGATGCGTTTTGGTGGTTGATGACGATGTTCTTCGTTTATAGTGTTTGCATGTCAGTTTTTATGGTTGCATGTAGGTTATTATGGTTGCATGTTACATCATAACGGTTTAACAATCATAAAATGACGCATGCAATAACATAGAAGGTAAACTGCTCAATATTATGAAGAATAATAGTGCATGCATGGGAATACAAATTGCCTACTAAAATATAGAGACTAATCGCCAGTCAGATCTCATGGATCTGTACTGGAATACAATCAAATAACAAAGAAATACCCGTGACCGCAAGAAGGCAGCAGATCTGCTGCATGCACGGATAGAATGACCAAAATGAACGATCCCGGATGAGCACGGTGACCACTATCAGCTGGAAAACTCGATCTCAAAACTCAACCGTCAGAATAACCTCAAAATTGCTCCAATCAATGCGCCCTGGCTGTTGCACTGGAAATAATGTCTGACGGAATCCATAACGGACCTCTACGGCACTAGATCTGAAACCCTGGGGGGTTTGTGCCCCTCTTTGGGCACTGAATGCGCCCCAATGGATTCCACCGTCAGAATCTGCCGCTATGTAGCTCAAAACGATCGTCTCGTCCCGTACTGAAATGGGTTGGAAGGATTTGGCCGAATCTGATAGGTAACCCCTCCATGCAAGACCAAATGACTGTCCAGAATGGCTGCGCCCTAAACAACTGTATGGGTTGTTCTGCAAGATTCCACCGTTGGAATCTGATGAATACTAGCTCAATGGAAGCACCCTGGCTAGATCTCCACTGGGTCGGAATGGATCTGCAATCAGGACCACGGTCTACTGCAGATCTCTGAATCTCCTAATTAGCTTGCGCCCTCCTTGGCTAAGCTGCGCCCTCCACACTGAAAAACTCATGAAATGTACGATGAGATACCAGGATGGTATCTCCGATAGGCTAGGGTGTGTCTCTCAACACCGAAACCGATCAAGGGTGGTTGTTTCCTCAAGAAATCCACAAAACAATAAGGTCGTATCTCTTCCTCCTCTGGAAGCTCTCAACATCAAATCATAATCATGCATAATGAGGAATTAGGTCAAATTCCTCTCTTTATATCTTTCCCGA
>SNQJ01S0014154.1:30934-48041 GCA_010110895.2 Picea sitchensis
TCGTCCCTCTGTCGCGTGAGAGCTTGCTCAAGCAACAGACTGATAGGATCGTCTGCTCCATCATTTTTCTTTTCTTCCGCCATTGAGGGTTTCTTGGGTGTGCGAGAGCGATTGTCCTCGAGAGAGACAAGCTCGAGACCCAAATTTCTATACTCGGAGCTCGTCGGGGACATGCACTGAAAAACGGTCAAGAGCAACCTGTTCTGATACCACTGATCCAGATTATTTTCGGCACGAAATGAGAGCAGAAATATAATAAAGAAATGTATAGAGGTATCGCGTATATCCAGTAATATAATAGAAATATATCAGAGATGAAACCATAAACACAGAGATACAGTAATACACGATTTCTATTAATGAAAGAAATGTACAGAGACTGTAAAAATACAGAGTGAAAGACTCGCTAGAATGGTGGCATCTTATCTTTGAGAAGAGATGTGATGGCTACTCGCATTCACAAGAAGATCATTACAATGAGGCTCTGAAGGCATTTTTACAATAAGCAGGAATGCCAAAAACCCTAGACATCCAAAAACCTAACCCTGGAAGATGAAGCGCCAAAAGTCATGTGGGCCTCGTTTGGGTAAGTTGGTGCATCAACTTCTCGGGGTCGTAACTTTTGCATACGATCTCCGTTTTAGGCGTATGATAGCTCGTTGGAAATATCTATATGAGAACTACAACTTTTGGGTGAGCAACATCGATCTATGATCCATTTTTCTCCCTGTTTTCTCAAAAGAACATCATTTAGGGCCTCAAAATGGCCACAGAAGTTAAAAACTGCTAAAAATAATAAATTACCAAAATTGCCAGAAACATGTTTTGGGCCAGTTGGAGAAGGTGGGTGGCCATCGATACCCACCTGGATCAGGTTGGCCATGGTTCGTAAGAGACATTAGTCCTTAAATCATGCAAAGTAAGCTATAACTTAAGATATAATCCATGTAAACAATTCACCTCAGTATCCCCTTCAAGCATCACACTAGCCTAGGACCCTGTGTGGGTTGTCAAGTTTAAGTATGGGAGGGCCTTCCTCCAACCCTATTAGGTGAGACACCTATACAAGAAATAAAATACTCCAAGTAGAGAGATAGGTCTCGAGGAAAGCAGGAAAAAAAAAAACCCCTCAAGAGTGAGTGTGGAGATGATATACTAGGTTCCAGGTATAAAAGTAGGACGATAGTGGAAAAGAGGGAAATTGATTATGACAAAATGGGAAGCCAACATATTTTTTGATCAAGGACATGCATCGAAGGATATATGGAGGCCTTTTTGTAGGATCTACATCTCACAAAATATTGAGGTTTGGATATTTCTAGTCGACCTTATTCTTTGATGTGCATAAATTTGTTAGGGTCTACCATGAGTGCCATTTTTTTATTAGAAGATAGAAAATCCCTACCTTTCCCTTGATGTTGGTGTAATTCGAAGCCCCTTTCCAATAATGGGGTCTTGATTTCATAGGTGATATCTATCCTCCATCTGGTGGCTATCATAAATGGATCCTCACAAGCATTGATTATTACACCTAATGGGTAGAATCTATCCCCACAAAACATGCTACATATTAGGTTTCCATCAGATTCCTTGAATAAAACATCTTGTCCAAGTTAGACTATCACAAGAAAATCATTACACGCAATGCCAAATCTCTCTCTTCATTAGGAATGATAGATTTTTCGAAATAGTACAATATCACCTTGGTCCATTCATCCACCTATTATATTTAGGGAAAAGGACAAGTTGAATCCTCAAATAAAAACACCACGAAGAACATCAATAACACCATTTCAAATAACAAAAGGTCATTGGATTCCCAACTCATGTATGCCATGTGGGTCGATAGGATCAAATCTAAGAGGAATATGAGGAAATACCATTTATAGTTGGTTTGTGGTGTGGAGGTAGTCTTACCTTCTCAACTAGATCTTCCTATAATTAAATTGCTATGAGATATTACATATGAGCTTGATAAAGTTGAAAGAAGAATAAATCAGTTGGTAGAATTTCAAGAGCATAGGAATCAAGTGTATGACATAATTAAATTTAAAAGAATATCAATATAAGATCAAGAAATTCTTTGACAAAAAGGCCAATCCTAATTTTTTTTTGAAATAAGACCTAGTTCCCCTTTGGGATAAAATACATGAATACCTAGGAAATCATGGAAAGTTTGAAAGATTATGGTTGGGGCCATATGTCACTCAAGAAATTTATTCCCCAACTCCCAACTCTTTCCATCTAAGTAACCTAGAGGGATAGTAGTTTGATTGTCCTATCAATGGAAGACACCTTAAACATTTCATGTAGTCATAAGTGCAAGCCCATGAGCATAGATGATTTCAGGGGCTAAATTTTTCAAATGGGCTAATTTTCCATGGTTTTTCCCAAAAGAAGATTCACTAATTTCCATTTTTCCTAAAATGATTCCCCCAAATTCCATAGAATAAAAATATTTTACCTTAAAAATCGCCAAAATTTTATAGAAACTATACAAAATTCTTAGAAATTTGAATATTTTTACAAAACTATCACCAAACATTTTACATTTTGCATATTAAGGACTAGTAATATTAGCCTAGGCTTTTGTACTACCAATATTACTAGTCCTTAATATGCAAAATGTAGATGGCCTCTAAAATGTAATATTAAGGACTAGTAATATTAGCCCAGGTTGCATGAGATGGCCTCTAAAATTTCCACCTTATATCATAATACCACTTTCAAGTTTTTTTAGTTATGTACTTTATTTTTTGCATATATATGTTTACCTTCTCTTTTTTAGATAAAGCTTTTCACTCAATTTGTAAAAACTATTTTGACTCTATTTCCTTATAAATTAATGTACTAAAATAAATCATCTTAAATTTTAGATCTTGGCACCTCACAAGGAGGAGCCATCCCACAAAAGAAGCCAATGTTATCACCTTGTTGAGCCCACCATCACTATTTGATCCCAAATCACTTAACTAGTCCATTGACATTAAAAACCAATATTTTTCTCCTCATCTATCACATTTTCAATTAACTTTCACACTTCACAATTGGATAAAAACATGCTTTTTTTATCCTTTCCCAAGCTTTAATCTAGCTTTATTTGGAAATAGGGGCCTATTTCCATATTGGGACCCCTCTACACTTGTTCCAATGTTTTCCTTAGTTGATTCACACATCAGGGTTGATGCCCCCATAGGGACCCCTATGCACGAACTTAGTGTTCACCTGGCCCAATTCATAGTTCAAACAGATGATAAAAAATTCCAAGTAAAGGTTAATTTTTAAACTAAAATAGAATAGGATGCATCACTAAGAGAAGACACATGGAGTTTGAGAGAGACAATTGGCCATATGGGAAGGTTTCATATGGATATAATATCCATGTTGACAAGGTAATATTGCAAGAATATGTACATGTGGTTGAAGGAGTTCGAGGTGTTTGAGAGGGTCGATTCAAATATAAAACCCAATGCCTCCATTGGGCCTTGAGTCACCTACTCAATGTTCAAGGGTGATAATTGAATGATTGGATTGATGATCCCATTAGGACCTTTGTGCACAAACTATTTGTTGCCTCACTTGATTCACAGTTTGAACACATGATAAAAAATTATAAGGAAAATGTAGACTTATGTACTGCAAAAGAACAAGTGGCAACGTTGTTATAGGAATTTTCACCACACTCCATGCATCTTGTTTTGATGGCCTCACCTTTTCCTYTGCAGAGTCAAATTTCCCTTTTGCTCATTCCTGAGTAAAAAATTCAAAATTTTGTACATATACGCGAGCCACAGTTAGAAAACTCATGTATACGCGGGTTGCTCCATTACAACCTACATACATCGGGTTTTGTGATCAAAAATTAAAAATATGTTGGGCTTCCATGCCAAGTCACTAGATCCATGATCCCTGACCTTCCATATACTGGAAATGCTCTAACTCAACTTTTCAATTCCATTTGAAGGCTATAAATTGAGCCGTATACAAGCCTTGAAAATGAATTCATCATTGAGAGCGAAGACACTCTGAAAAAATTTCACTTCATATTGAGTTTGCATCCCTTTGTCCTTGAAAGTATGAAATTCTTGTGTGTTCAACCCCCAATCTCTTCCTATCTTTAGAAGGAGGAACTCAATTAATCTAATTACTTGTGAGCTTGCCTTTGACGGCTAGTGTAGAAGACCTCCAGTTCACAGTAGCAACATCCCATATCTGTTGTTGTCTTTCATCGAATCAGTACCTATATGACTTCAATGATCATGGAAGATCAGATTGTACTGCATTGTATACATATATCTTCAGTTGATTTTGAGACTAGACTCCACTGTCTATTGTTCATGACTATGATAGCCTATGGCATATGTCCACTTTGTGTTGCCTATTCATGGTCATGAACAACTATTTGTTATATATCCACATGGATCTGCAGTGTAGTCAATATTGGAAGCCATGTGTACAGAGTCAATATGAATTGTAATATCCTCATGGGTGACTCGCTAGTACATATGGGCCCAAAATGTGACAAAATATTTCCACGTTTCTATAATTCGTGGAAAAATAGATTAAAATTTTTTCTTTCTTTTAAATTTTTTTGGTTAGGCCCCAAGGTTCGTTGATATAGCGATAGATTCACAAAATCGTCTATATATCCATGAATTTTTGTCTCTATATTGACACTTGTGCCACACGTGCAATGCAATGAGTTTTGACTTTTTTGGGGGTCAACTCATTTAATTTCGTCGCTATATCGATAATAATCGATCTATAAATACATGTCCTTAAGACAAATTTCGACAATTTTTCTATAGTTGCGACAATTTTGTTGGTGATTGTTTGAGCCCTGATTTTTTCTGTGATGTATTGGTTTAACACATCCAATTATCGATCTACATAGCTCGGATTTTAGACTTGCAAGGTTAGTATTTTAATTTTTCTGTCTCTTTTAATATAAAGCTATGCTTAGAAATTTTAATTTCAAAAGTTTTTAGCATGAATGTTTTAACCAATTTTTTTTATTTTTATTTATTTATTTATTTTTATTTTTTTTCGAAATTTATCATTGCTACATATATTTCATGTGATTGAATGTAGAAGTATATGAATTTTTAATTTATTTATTTTTTTAATATTTTTTTCAAAGTTTAGAATTGCAACATATATTTTTTGTGATTGAACCTTGAAGTTTATGAAGTTTTAATTTTAATTTTTTTTCAATGTTTTAACAAAATTCAATTTTTTAATTGTTTAATTGGTTCTTATAGGAAATTACCGTGTCAAATTAATATATACTATAAATGAAAATGCAAGGAGGCTTCCTCATTTTAGAGAGACATTGGAGTTGAAGGGTGATGTAAAATGTTATTTCCCTTGCAATGATTGCAGGGGCTTGCAAATAAGAATTATAACAACAGCTCAAAAACATTGTAGAGAGAAGGGACATGCTGAAGGGGGTTATGAATATCGTCCCTTGGTAAGAAATTATTCAATATATAATGTATTCTTTGTAATAGTGATCATGTCATGTATTACATAAATTTTGTTTTACATGAATAACAACTAGATTAATATATTTTTAAGATTTTTTTTTATTTTTTAGAAAAAAAATTCAAAAACATAACATAAAAAGAAATAAATTTTATAAAGGATGAATTTATTTTTCATGTGAATATTTATAAGCGAGTAAACTCAAAAGTTAAAAGAGTCCTGGAAAAGAATTAGAAAACAGAAAGTGTCCCAAATTTTGAAAAGAGTCGGGGAGTCGGGACAAAAAAAAATAAAACTACAAAGATTTATCACTCGCGAATATTTTACTTTAACAAACAAATAGAACTTTCTAATGATCTTTATAATAATTAAAAAAGTAAAAACATCTCAATGTTTCTTATATTTTAAAATATGACTTAAAAGTTTAAAAATTACTACATACAAATTTCTATAAAATTATACTAAAAGATTAAAAAATGTTAATAAATATAAAATTATTGAAATTGAAAAGATTAAGTAAAATATTAATAAATGTAAAATTATTGAAATTAAAAAATTAAAAAATATTAAGAAATGTAAAATTATTGAAATTTTAATAAGTGTAAAAAAATTGACATTTAAAATTTAAATTTTTATCTCATTTGAAAAAACAATACAATATTAGATTTTAACATATATTATAATACAATATTACATTATATTGCATTACATTATATTAGTTTTTTTGTGGTATTGTCTTTTCTCATTAATTTAACGTTTCGAAATACGCGAAGGCTGCAATAACACTATCAAGTTATTGACCAATGAAAAGTTAAAAAAATACTATTTTTGTATTTTAAAAAAATATGTTTTTTTAATTGTTATGTTAAACATTTAAATTGATATAAATTTTTCAAGTCAACACAAAACTAATATGAAAGTCAATACTAACTCATTGCTATATACTACCTTGGCAGTACAATAAAACTACAAAAATTTATCACTCACGAATATTTTACTTTAACAAACAAATAGAACCTTCCATTGCAGGAAAACCTATTTTATTGTTATTCTTAGATATATTTATTGGCTTGTCGTGTCACCTTCGGCCTACCGACTCACAGAAATCGGCTTACCAGGATTCGCAGAAACCGGGTTACCAATACCAAAACCAGTCGCCATGTTTCCTTATTGAAGCACCCGCCTGCCTTGAAATCACACTCCACAACGGTCCAACAGTTGGAGTCAATGGGCGAAGAGGAGGATGATAAAAAGAATGCCCATTTCCTCAAGAGCTTGTCTGTTTCTTTGTCTTCTTCTTCCACCATCACAGAGATTGCATTTTCTCTGTATGTACTTACATTCAGAGAGAGATTGCATTTTGTTTGTGGTTCTTCATCTTGTTCCATTCCATTAAAAAAAATATCAATTACATGGGCAAAATTGCATGCATGAACAAAGTCGTGATTCATGATTAATCTTTTGCTAAGTATATATTTAAATCACACCCAAATTAAGTAACAATTCTAAGATCAAACATGATTTTCTCTAAAATATTAAGCACCATTCCGGACAATTTCACCTAGAAAAGGAGGGAGGAATTTGTAGAGCGGGCAATTTGTTTCCTCTAGGTGGTGGCCATTTCACCATCTGACTCGTTTTCAAGAGAGGAATAAGGTCACAGGGAGGGCTTCTTTCATGTGAAAGATCCAGCCTTGAGCAAATGATCACCATTGCTTCGTGCTCAATTGATTAGGGTATTCAAATGTAATCTCCCACATAACATAGTGTATCCTTAACCATTATTTACTATAAAACCTTCAAATATAACCATTATCAACAGTTCTTTGAAGCCAAGAACACATATAGCATGGCATGGTATTTTTTTAAAGTAATTTTGTAAAGTTTAATAAAGAATATTGTTAATTTTGTTCCTCGATGAATCTTACTAATTTTTAAAATGTTAATCATAAAATGTTTGTCCATATATTTGTAAAAATATTCAAATTTATAAGAATTTTTATATAGTTTTTAGAAAATTTTGGTTATTTGTACATTAAAATGCTTTATCCTATAGAATTTGGGTGAATCATTTTAGAAAAAATGGAAATTGGGTCATCTTTTTTGAAAAAAAACATGAAATAATCCATGGGTGAAATTTAACCTCTAAAATTTTCCCTAATTTGAAAAAGCCTCCGAACTTCAACTTGATAGGACACCTTGAATAGAAATAAGATGAATAACTTGTGTAATGGGTTCATTATGCTCATTGCATAATTTCCTCTCTCTCCAGAAAATAAAAACAAACTAACTTATTCTTAATAGTAATGAGGTTCAAATCTATAAACACGATTGATAACTTAAAAAAAAAAAAAAACATAAATCATTTAAGAAAGAGATTTACTTGTTTTTCCAAATTTCATTAATGTTTACCCCTAAACCTCATATTCCATCACTACAAATATTAATCAAACAATACTAGATTTATTTAATACTCTTGACAAATGAGGATTAAACAAATTTCTTAATGAAAGCCAATTTTTAATCTAACACATTTAACAAAAAAACACATAGCAACTCTTGATTGGACAACTTCACATTGACAAATGGTATTGCATTTATTATTTCATTTAGAAACCCCTAAGGGTTTGGCTTACTCAAAATCGAACTCTTCCCATGCTTCCAAGGGATTCAATTAAGTCTTAGAATGGTAAATAAAAAAACAACTTTCAAAAAATGTAATTTTTTAATTTGAAGATAACAAATATTTTAAAATATTAAAGGAATGGTCACATTTTTAACTATTTATCAATATTTTAAATCCCAACTCTTGGGTACTTAATGGTCATTCTACATTCAATATTAGTAAGGATGGATTTGATTCATGATTCAATACTCATTGCTAGGATGGATTTGATTCATGATGGATTTGATTCATGATTCAATACTCATTGTTTTCCTTTGATATCTAAATATTATAATTATTTCTATTATTGTTTGTTTTCATATATTCTTTGATATGGTATACCCTTCTACATCATTATATCCATTACATAACTTACATTCACATAATCTTACTATTATATCGGCAAATTCACCATTTTTAAGTGACACTTAATGGAATCTTTCTAAAGAATCTTAGACACATTATCTTTCTAAACTGCCACTTGAACTCATGTTCCATGAGCATTGTCAATCCTTATCAATATAAGAATTGACATCACATTTACCATCCATAATGTGTTGAAATTCACACTCACCATAATTCCATTTCATTTGTCATCTTTTCCTCCTCTCATAGTTATTCAAAACACCAAAACAATTGGTCATGGGTTATGCTGTAAATTGTAATGGCATTGGAAACTTATTAGCAAGATTAATTACGAAGTGTGTGTGGCACAATGGCAATATTGAAGACCAAAATTTATACATGAAATGACTCTTTCTTCAAGTTCACATATTCTCTCTCTCTAAACGTATGTGATACATTGATTAATAGTTATTTTGTTGCAAATTTAGCTATGCTATGCCTATTCTTGTTATAAGTCATGACATGCCCAATATATATAATGCACTCATAATCCCAACAAACATGTAACATGAATCTCTCATGATAGATCCATTCAAGTCACCTCTTCCTTATAGTCACTCAACCTCCCAGTTCAACCATCCCCTTCTTTAATAAACAATACCTCATGCTATCCATCATTTGTTGAGTCTTTTTTGAACAATAAGAGCATAGACTTATAGAGTCCCGGTTCTATGGCATCCCTCTGTCTTGCTCTATCATAACATAACATAACTCATGGTGATCAAGGCATATCATCGAGTTCCAATGTTACTACAATGGCATCCTTTTATTCTTTTCATACAAATCCATCATCTCAACTCTATTATATACACATATTTACGATGATATCTCATCATAATAATTCCAATTATAAATTTTAAATCTATTTCACATAGAAATTAGATTTCAATTATGATATTCTTCATAATGTTTGGCCCTTGCATTAATTTTAAGTAGTCTTCATTCTGGGTTTACACTCATTTACCATCCAACACAATTCTACTTGCAATATGAACTTTCAATAAACCAAACAACTGTGAGTATTCTCTCATATAACCCTTTTATTGCAACATTTACAACAATCGATGAAATGATCTCAGAGTTATAACACACTAATAATTCAAAAAAATGTAGTCGTTAATCATATTAAATGAAATGAAATATCATTAAAATATATATGCATTACTATCACACTAACCATTGCATAATGTAATCAAATATTTATGCCAGTAAACCAATGTGTCAATACTCATGGTTTGGTTAGATAATCACTCTAGACTTCATTGAATGAACATTTTATAATTTATTATTAGTTTGTTTTGTTTTCTTTTTTTTATTGGTGAGAGATTCGCCACCACTCCCTCACTATTCAATAGTCCCTCAAGAGTATTGAAAGGTCTTTACTTTCATTTCTCCATAGTCCCTCAAGAACCCTTCCATGGCATTTAGTTATACAATTGCATTTTTTCATGAAGAATGTATCCCTCTATTACATCAAGCATATGTCATAGAGCTTATCCATCAAACATCCATCAATGTAGGACCATTATTTGTATGATTTCATAGTTTATTTATGCAATCAGTGTGTTTCTCTAAATGTTGTAATCATAGTTTCATATAATTGTCATCTTGCATATGGTGTGATCTATTGGCACTATAAAACCGACATGTTTAGTTGTTGGTTTAGTACCACTTTTCTCTTTTCACCTTATGCATTGCATATATTCAATATTTATGCCAGTAAACCAATGTGTCAATACTCATGGTTTGGTTAGATAATCACTCTAGACTTCATTGAATGAACATTTTATAATTTATTATTAGTTTGTTTTGTTTTCTTTTGTGGGGTGAGAGATTCATACCACTCCCTCACTATTCAATAGTCCCTCAAGAGTATTGAAAGGTCTTTACTTTTATTTCTCCATAGTCCCTCAAGAACCCTTCCATGGCATTTAGTTATACAAGTGCATTTTTCATACAAGTATGTATCCACTCAATGCATCAAGCATATGTACGAACATCCATCAAACATCCATCAATGTAGGACCATTATTTGTATGATTTCATAGTTTATTTATGCACATTCAATCAATGTTTCCTCACAAATGTTGTAATCATAGTTTCATATAATTGTCATCCTGCATATGGTGTGATCTATTGGCACTATAAAACCGACATGTTTAGTTGTTGGTTTAGTACCACTTTTCTCTTTTCACCTTATGCATTGCATATATTCCTCAAAATTCCCTCCTAAGCTATTTAACAAGGATATATTTACCATTTACAATCCCATGTTATTGTTCTTTACTATGTAGTGTACAAATCATTGTGTATTATATTCAAAGAATAATTAAGTTTATATTTTAGGTGGAGGAATTATGGTAGAACATGACACTTTTTGCCAATATAACTAGTCACGCATAATTTTACCATCACCCATAGAAAACAAATTCATCATCTATGTCAACAATATGGTTAAAAACAATTAAAAATATTGAAACATAAACACAAGTAACCATATTTGTTGTCCTAGAGACCACCCATCTCAGATATCTAGGTGACACTTTGCATTTCACAATTTTTATGATCTTGAAGTCGAATAGAGATGACTTCCAAGGATCCATCCTTTAGACCTATCCTTCAATTCATTTCGATGAATTTGTTTCCAATAAACAAGCATTTCTTGTGCTCTAATAAGAACACTCATCCCGCCTTCTTGAAACTACATAAATAAAAGATCAAATTGCTCACATGACCCCAAAATGGCCTTAATACTACATGATTAGAAGGGTATAAACGTCATAATTTACTGAATGAAGCCTTTTGTTTCATGTCAATAACATGAGAAAGCCTCTTACATTTTATGCTAAGTATTTTGTCATGTATCACCCACTAAAAACTTAGAGAATGAGAATCACTAGTGACAAACTCTTTGAAATTTGCATGACCCCAATAATCCAAGTTGTTATATGATACCAACCAGATGCCTTAGCATTTTGCTTGTCATCAAAGTTCGTTACAATGTTCTGGTAACCATCATAGTTGTTTTCAAACCACTCCCTTACTTCCTCTAAGAGACCTTACTACATACATGATGGTTTCATTTAGATCTCCATTTTTCCAATTACCATGAAATATCAACAACTTTAGTTTTGATCCCACAATAATCCATCAACCAAGTCTATTTACAGTCAAACCAATTTTTGTGCCCTAGAGCTTCACTAAGACAGATTTAAAATCCCTCCACCTCCAAAACATTACCATATGCCTTATGTGCAAATTTCTATGTGAATGAAATTATACAAAGAGTCTATGATTCTCATTCTTTCATAGAACTGTAAATTTTAGCGAGTACATGTTTTTATTCATATCAAAGCTTTGATTTGGACCGTTGACAAATTTCACTCCACGCCATACTTGACTCTTGGTCAAAAAATGTAGTATAGAAATTGGCTATAATTCCCAAGCTATCATTACTATATAACTCAAAAAATACTCTTAAATGTCATACAAAGTTAAACTCTAATTCAAATCCAATAAAATATAGCCCCTAAGGATCCCATAACTATAATGGTGGCATCCCAAGAAGAATGGATAAAGGTAATCTTCAAGCAATGCAGCTAAAGAAAATCCCAACAAAGTGTGTATCTGAGCCATAGAAATAGATTTCCAAGGTCCATGTCGTGTTCAATCGGAGAGAATGAAGAAAACTTATCAGCCAAACTCTGATATTCGAATCGGTCGTTCCCATTTAGTTGCTTGCGATTATGAATGCAATGCATATCTATAAAATGAAAGCTACATATTATACTCAATGTGGGGTTCATTTACCTATTTTAGGATATTTAGACACTTAGGAGTTAGTTAAGATCTACTTGGTCTAATGTGTCGTTAGGTAAAAGTGTGTTTCTAGTATGCATTTGTAGTTAGGAAATCTGACGGTCACGTTATGTTCCTGACATAGAGTGATCTGACGGTTCATATTCTCCTCGATCTTAACAACCATTGATCTGTGGCTTAACACCCGATAGGTTCATGATCTCTATTTAAAGAGCATGGAGGGTCATTTGTTGATGATTGATTGTGAGAAACTCTCTTGTAAAATCTCTTTGTAATATTTTTCTTTGCATTAATAAACTGCTCCAAGTGGCCGTGGATGTTTCCCCGTAGGGGTTTTACCACGTGAAAACATCGGTGTGTTGATATTTGATTTGGCTATGTGAGTGGTTATTGAAGGTGTTCGTCCTTTGTTGGAATACCTATGTTGGCAAACATGGTATCAAAGCCTGTTTTAAGACCCACTCTTGTTGTAGATCGAGATCGTGAAGCTGAGTTGTCTCATCTCCATTTTCTTTCATTTACATACATTTATGGACCAATAGGATTGTTCCATTGCATCTGGATCACTCACTTCAATCAGGAACACTTTTCGTTTCACTCGAAAAGGTTTATGTTTGTCCAATATACGACCATTACAGTCAGATCCGGAGGTATAAAGCCTAAATATGCATTTTTTAAATTTTTGCAAAGTATTATTTTGGTTTTATTTCGGTTTGATTTTATTTGTTTCCAGGTTGCTTCTCTTTTAGATCCGCGCATGCTCTTTTCCCCGCGCCCTTGCTATCTCGGAAAATTAAAAACAAATAAGAAAATGTGCATCTTTTGGGTAAGCTAACCGAGATCTAACTCTTGTTGTCATTAAGAAGCGAAATGTTTTTCTTTTGTGAAAATAGTTTTTTTTTTAGCATGCTCTCCAAGGCCATCTTCCATAACAACAACAACAACAACAACACCCCCAATCCTCTTGTGAAACAGTACAATATGTTTTGCTAAACCATTTGGATAAAATTTCCCTTATTAAGTAAGGGATCTTGAGTTCAAGTCTCTCTTTTGCTACTTTTTTTGAAAAAATTTATGCTAAAATTGTAAAGTGTATTTTACTTCAACTATAAAAGTGAATCATTGTAAGTAGCTTTAATATTTTATTTTAGACTTATTTATTTTACATGAAGTAACTTCATTGTAAAAGTGATCCCCACTTCTCTTTATAAAAGTGGATCACTTCATAAAACAACTTACACCACCACGTGGTCCTTTGGTTACCGTTTATGCCTTTTTTTAAAAAGGCATAACTCTCACATCCGAAGTCCGTTTTAAGTGCTGTTTTTTTTAAACCGCATAACTTTTCGAGATATTTTCATTTAGATCATTAGTTTCAGTTTTTAAATCCATATTATTTTCATGATTAATATGGATTCTACAAGTAATCTCTTACTTACCAACACCAACTACTTCCAATGGAAATCCCATATGAAGGATTTATTAAGAAGTAAAAGCTTGTACCAGATTACCTTGGGAAAGGAAACAACACCCACTGATGCTGATAAGATATCCAAATGGGATAATAGGAATGACGAAACACGAGGATTAATCATAATGTCCATTTCTCCTGATTTAAGGTTCCACCTTCAATCAATTGATAAACCCAAAGAATCTTGGGAAAAGATTGAATCTGTGTTTGGTAAACACAATATTATTTGAGCACAACAATTAGAAAATCAAGTACTAACTTTAATTCCAAGTGATTTTTCTTGCATTGAAGACTATCTATCTAAGTTTAAAACAATCAGAACTTTATGTGAAGAATGTAAGATAAAGATAGATGAAGATCGTTGCATCTATCTTATTCTTTCTAAGCTAGGTAGTGCACATTCTATGTTTGTATCTACCTTTTATGCCATACAAGAGGCTCTAGGGGCATCTTATCAAAAAACCAGTCTTGAGAACTTTTGTGATGCTTTGATTAGAGAGCAAGATAAGCTAGTACAACTTTGAGTGATCAACACTACAGGTACCTCCAACAAAGCCTTAGTTGTCCATCAAAAAGATCAACCCATGAATCCCAAGAAGCAACATCCTTGCCACAACAACAAGCAATATAAGGGTCCAAAATCCACTCAGACAACTTCCGCTCCTAATGGAGACAAAGGAGCAAAATATAAAATAAGAAGACTATCAAACATTGCAAATTTTGTGATAAAGATGGTCATGATGGGTCCAAATGTTTCAAGAAGATGACAACTTTAGAAGAAACGATCAAGAAGCACAACCTCTGTATTGATTCTACTACTACTACTTCTTCTTCTTCTCATGGACATGCACTTTCAGCTTATGGTTTCTCCTTCAATACAACTTCTACTTCTACTTCCAATGAGTGACTTATTGATTCTGGAGCATCTTATCATATGGCTAAGGATAGAGACATATTTTCTACTCTAAATGAATGTAACACCAAGAAAATATTTGTTGGTGATGATAGATCTCTTAGTGTTGAAGGATCTAGAACAGTTCAAGTAGAAAATGGTCATTTCAATGATGTATTATGTGTTCCAAGCCTTTCTTGTAACCTTCTATCATTATATCAAATCACTCATTCAGGTGAAGGTAAAACCATAGAGTTTTCACCTCACCAAGTTGTAATGAAGGATCTAAAATATCCTAAGCATGTTCCTTCAATTGGAATCCCTGATGATATTACGAGGTTGTAAAAGTTTGACAACTTTGGGTCATCATATTTTTCATCAGTTTTTGTTTCTCATAGCGATGACTTGAGCAAACTTTGGCAGGAGCGGTTTGGTCATCTAAACTATCGCTCATTGCAACAACTATGTAATCAATAGATGGTGATTGGTATTCCTCTTGTTTCATGCAGATATGGTGTTTGTGTCAGTTGTGTTCTCGAAAAACATCATCGGGATAGTTTTGACAAATGTGTCTCTTGGCATGCCTCAGGTCCTTTGCAGCTTGTTCACAATCATTTGTGTGGTCCACTTCCTTCTCCTTCTTTTTCTGGGTGCAAGTATTTCTTAACTTTCATTGATGAATTTTCCATATGTACTTGGGTTTACCTCTTAAAATTTAAGAGCGAAGTTTTTGACAAGTTTTTGGCCTACAAGGCTCCTATAGAAAAGCAATTTGGACATCATATTCAAAGGTTAAGAACAACTAATTGTTGGACAACTGAGAGGGGGGGGGGGTGAATTAGTTGTTACCGAGCTTAAACAATTATGCTTCTTTTAAAACTCTTTGCAGAAACACTAAATGATGATCACAATAATGCAGGGAAATAAACACTGACACATTCAACATCAGTCACATATATGAGAAACACAGAGACAGATGTTTTCCGAGGAAACCCATACAGGGTAAAAACCTCTTTTTCTTTATATGATAAGTAATAATTACATTCTTTACATTATCATACATATGAGCACCAATTCATAATGAGGCTACAACCTTTGTTTTGCAAGCTGCAACTTGCTGAGAGCACCAACTCTCTGTTTTCTCTAGCACCCACTAGAAGGAAGCACCAACTCCCTGGTTTCTCTAGCGCCAACTAGAAGGAAACACCAACTCCCTGGTTTCTATAGCACCAACTAGAAGGAAGCACCAACTCCCTGAGTGTTTCCAGCACCAACTGGATGGAAGCACCAACTTCCAATCATACAAGCACCAACCTGTATAACAGAGAACAAGAGTTCTCCCTTGCACCACCCTGCCTCCCTGGATTCTCTGGCTGCAACTAGATAGAAGCTACAACTCCCTGTGTTCAAGCACCCACTTGAACCTACGAGGACAACAGTCCTCCCTAGCACCTCCCTTCCACCCTGAAATATAAATCTTTGCTACTGAAACTTATTACAGTGATATGATGTTCAACAATGGCTTACCAGACTCATCATTGTTCTACTGCATTTTGTTGCTCTGTCTGCCTCATTGTCTTTCTGCACACATCACTTCCACTGTCTGTTCTTACACTTTTTATGCTCTGTGCGCCATGTCCATTCAATTGCAAAGTTCCTCTCTATGCTATTCAGCTGCTGCACTCTGATCCTTCTTCACACTTGAATCACCTTCACCAACAACAACCACAACCCTTCTTTTCTCTGTACCGTGTATATATAGCTTCTATGCATATTGTGCATGCAATATTCACCATTCCTCTGCATGCTCATACCATGCCAATATCCTCCACCTCTCGAGTGCTCTGCGTGATTATCATTGTAAATCTTAAGCTTCTCTGGTCATTTTCCCACACATTCAGCATCACTGGATGTTATGCTGAGATTCCTCAGCCTCTCTGGCAGTTGAGACTCTTCATCTTCTCTGTGACAATCGAGCTCACCTTCTCTATTTTAGTTACAGGCTTCCTCGCTCATACACCCGTCAATCCCTTCTAAGAATAGTCTTCCTTCACTTGGACGAAGCTTGTAGACTATTCTTCTCCTCTAGCGATCACACAGGGGTCTCTTCAAATTCTCTAGCAGACACCATCAATGGTTTCTGGTAGTTTCACTGTGTCGTGCATTAGTAGCCCTTCGATCAACACTTGATCTGACAGTTCAGATTACATTGCGATTTCACATATCGCGATATCGAGATTCATGATGTCAATAATCTTTGACATGTCCAACTCTCGATCCCCGATGCCTCTCCATTGACTGGAATCAACGGTCCAGATCAAAGCTTGATATGATGGCTCAGATTACATCGTGATTTCACATATCGCAATAT
>SNQJ01S0014154.1:74257-93612 GCA_010110895.2 Picea sitchensis
TAACCCATGACCAATTGTTTTGGTGTTTTGAATAACTATGAGAGGAGGAAAAGATGACAAATGAAATGGAATTATGGTGGGTGTGAATTTCAACACATTATGGATGGTAAATGTGATGTCAATTCTTATATTGATAAGGATTGGCAATGCTCATGGAACATGAGTTCAAGTGGCAGTTTAGAAAGATAATGTGTCTAAGATTCTTTAGAAAGATTCCATTAAGTGTCACTTAAAAATGGTGAATTTGCCGATATAATAGTAAGATTATGTGAATATAAGTTATGTGATGGATATAGTGATGTGGAAGGGTATACCATATCAAAGAATATATGAGAACAAACAATAATAGAGATAATTATAATATTTAGATGTCAAAGGAAAACAATAATAGAGATAATTATAATATTTAGATGTCAAAGGAAAACAATAATAGAGATAATTATAATATTTAGATGTCAAAGGAAAACAATGAGTATTGAATCATAAATCAAATCCATCCTAACAATGAGTATTGAATCATGAATTAAATCCATCCTTACTAATATTGAATGTACAATGACCATTGAGTACCCAAGAGTTGGGATTTAAAATATTGATAAATTGTTAAAAATGTGACCATTCCTTTAATATTTTAAAATATTTGTTATCTTCAAATTAAAAAATTACATTTTTTGAAAGATGATTTTTTATTTCCCATTCTAAGACTTAATTGAATCCCTTGGAAGCATGGGAAGAGTTCGATTTTGAGTAAGCCAAACCCTTAGGGGTTTCTAAAATGAAATAAAAAATGCAATACCATTCAAGAGTTGCTATGTGTTTTTTGTTAAATGTGTTAGATTAAAAATTGGCTTTCATAAAGAAATTTGTTTAATCTTCATTTGTTAAGAGTATTAAATAAATCTAGTATTGTTTGACTAATATTTATAGTGATGGAATATGAGGTTTAGGGGTCAACATTAATGAAATTTGGAAAACCAAGTAAATCTCTTTCTTATAATGATTTATGTTTTTTTTTAAGTTACCAATCGATAATGGTGTTTATAGATTTGAACCTCATTACTATTAAGAATAAGTTAGTTCGTTTTTATTTCCTGGAGAGAGGAAATGATGCAATGAGCATAATGAACCCATTACACAAGTTATTCATCTTATTTCTATTCAAGGTGTCCTATCAAGTTGAAGTTCTTTAGAATATTTTGGAGGCTTCTTCAAATTAGGGAAAATTTTAGAGGTTAAATTTTACCCATGGGCTAATTTTCCATGTTTTATTTTCAAAAAAGATTGCCCAATTTTAATGTACAAATAACCAAAATTTTCTAGAAACTATATAAAAATTCTTATAAATTTGAATATTTTTACAAATATATGGACAAACATTTTATGATTGACATTTTAAGAATTAGTAAGATTCATCGAGGTTTCTGCACTTTAAGATCTGTGTAAATATTTAAAATTTTCCTTCCTCCAAATACAAAAAAAAATGAAAATTTCTTATAACAAAATTAGCAATATTCTTTATTGAACTTTACAAAATTACTTAAAAAAATACCATGCCATATGTGTTCTTGGCTTCAAAGTACAGTTAATAATGGTTATATTTGAAGGTTTTATAGTAAATAATGGTTAAGGATACACTATGTTATGTGGGAGATTAAATTTGAATAGCCTAATCAATTGAGCACGAAGCAATGATGATCATTTGCCCAAGGCCGGATCTTTCACACGAAAGAAGCCCTCCCCGTGACCTTATTCCTCTCTTGAAAACGAGTCAGATGGTGAAATGGCCACCTAGGAAACAAATTGCCCGCTCTACAAATTCCTCCCTCCTTTTCTAGGTGAAATTGTCCGGAGTGGTGCTTAATATTTTAGAGAAAATCATGTTTGATCTTAGAATTGTTACTTAATTTGGGTGTGATTTAAATATATATTTAGCAAAAGATTAATCATGAATCACGAATTTCTTATGCATGCAATTTTGCCCATGTAATTGATATATTTTTTTAATGGGATGGAACAAGATGAAGAACACAAACAAAAATACCTCAATCCCAGTATTTGACAGAAGTCATGGAGAGGTATAGAAAAGTATTTATGTCACATAAATACTCTTATAAGAAGTACAAATTGGAGAGGTATACAAAAGTATTTATGTCACATAAATACATAAATACTCTTATAAGAAGTACAAATTTTAGACATATTGAATTAGTAAGGAGCAATTTTTTTTTTCAAGTATTATTTATTATTTATTTATATTAGTATAGTCGCTAATTTGTAGGTGAGAACGTCGAAAGGTATCCGCTGAGAAAGATGCTCGAAAATGAAAAGCTCGGTGGATCCGCTAAGCCATCGAATATGAAAATGCACAGGCAATTGAAGAGGAAGTTGAAGTAGTGCCAGTTAATAATCCAAACGTGGCAATTATATGGTGCTACAGTAATTTCTTAATATGATTAGATAAATGTTAAAAAGTAAACAGGTTAACGGATGCATTCAAAAATACAAGAAAGTTATGAAGAATAAATCGCATTCATTGATTTGGGAGGACAACCAAGAATACGGCCAACATCTTCAATTGTTAACCATCAAATTAGAATGTACGTAATAAAATTTATTATTATTATTTTAAATTTTAAAATATATTTTTTATTTTTAATCATAAATATTATTATTGACTTTAGAAAAACGTTACAACCTCGTAAAAAACAAAAACTGAGGAGAAAAACAAACTTCGATCAAATGTAATTATATAAAAATATAAATAAAAAACGGCATACCATCAAATCAAATTGGATGATTACCAGGACAAAGTTTGTAATACTTTCATAATGGTAAAGCTGAAACTGAAAAAGAAAATGACACATCGCATCTTTTTGAAATCACGGGCTACTCTTAAAACAAAATAAAAAATTCATGACTTCAGTACACATATTTTCACTTGTGTCTCCAGTTTCTTTGAACAAAACATGTCAAACAAATGCTAAATTTTTTCATCATCTTTGCTTCAGGACCACATTCATCTACACCCGAATTGAAAAAACATGACACAGATTCAATGCCTTGCTGGCACTGTAAGTACATACAGAGAAAATGCAATCTCTGTGATCAAGGACAGAAGCACTCCACCATCGTATTGATGGTGGAAGAAGAAGACAAGGAAACAGACAAGCTCTTGAGGAAATGGGCATTCTTTTTATCATCCTCCGCTTCGCCCATTGACTCCAACTGTTGGACCGTTGTGGAGTGTGATTTCAAGGCAGGCAGGTGCTTCAATAAGGAATCCGCGATCATGGTGGATGGAGGCACACTACTCGAAACTCCCTCCTTTTGTGGGGTGCGCTCTCGCAGCCTCTTCAAATCCTCAGACCACAACATCGCCATAGTATACATTCTCTTCTCTATTCTCTATTCCACTCACAGTAAAAGAATGTTGATATGCTACTGAAACGTTCTTTGTACAATCAAAGCTCGTCGGATTTATCGACCCTCTCACGAGTTTCCTCCATTTATACGCGATTCACATACAGAAAGAAAGCCCGTTTTTTTTTTTCTGTGTTTTGTGTCATTTCTTCTGTGTGCGGCGAATGGAAACATGGCTGCTGGTTTTGGTATTGGTAACCCGGTTTCTGCGAATCCTGGTAAGCCGGTTTCTGTGAGTCGGTAGGCCGAAGGTGACACGACAAGCCAATAAAGATATCTAAGAATAACAATAAATTAGGTTTTCCTGCAATGGAAGGTTCTATTTGTTTGTTAAAGTAAAATATTCGCGAGTGATAAATCTTTGTAGTTTTATTTTTTCCTGCTGTTTTATAATTCTTTTCCAGGACTCTTTTTACTTTTGAGTTTACTAGCTTATAAATATTCACATGAAAAATAAATTCGTCCTTTATAAAATTTATTTCTTTTTATGTTATGTTTTTGAATTTTTTTCTAAAAAATTAAAAAAAATCTTAAAAATATATTAATCTAGTTGTTATTCATGTAAAACAAAATTCATGTAATACATGACATGATCACTATTACAAAGAATACATTATATATTGAATAATTTCTTACCAAGGGATGATATTTATAACCCCCTTTAGTGTATCCCTTCTCTCTACAATGTTTTTCAGCTGTTGTTATAATTTTTGTTTGCAAGCACCTGCAATCATTACAAGGGAAATAACATTTTACATCACCCTTCAACTCCAATGTCTCTCTAAAATGAGGAAGCCTCCTTGCATTTTCATTCATAGTATATATTAATTTGACACGGTAATTTCCTATAAAAACCAATTAAACAATTAAAAAATTGAATTTTGTTAAAACATTGAAAAAAAATTAAAATTAAAACTTCATATACTTCAAGGTCCAATCACAAGAAATATATGTTGCAATTCTAAACATTGAAAAAAATATTAAAAAAAAATAATAATTTAAAAATTCTATACTTCCACGTTCAATCACATGAAATATATGTAGCAATGATAAATTTCGAAAAAAAAATAAATTTGGTTAAAACATTCATGCTAAAAAATTTTGAAATTAAAATTTCTTAGCATAGCTTTATATTAAAAGAGACAGAAAAATTAAAAATACTAACCTTGCAAGTCTAAAATCCGAGCTATGTAGATCGAAAATTGGATGTGTTAAACCAATACATGACAAAAAAAATCAGGGCTCAAACAATCACCAACAAAATTGTCGCAACTATAGAAAATTTGTCGAAATTTGTCTTAAGGACATGTATTTATAGATCGATTATTATCGATATAGCGACGAAAATAAATAAATTGACCCCGAAAAAAGTCAAAATTCGTTGCATTGCACGTGTGGCACAAGTGTCAATATAGAGACAAAAATTCGTGGATATATAGACGATTTTGTGAATCTATCGCTATATCAATGAACCTTAGGGCCTAACCAAAAAAATTTAAAAGAAAGAAAAAATTTTAATCTATTTTTCCACGAATTATAGAAACATGGAAATATTTCGTCACATTTTGGGCCCATGTGTACTAGTGAGTCACCCATGAGGATATTACAATTCATATTGACTCTGTACACATGGCCTCCAATATTGACGACACTGCAGATCCATGTGGATATATAACAAATAGTTGTTCATGATCATGAATAGGCAACACAAAGTGGACATATGCCATAGGCTATCATAGTCATGAACAATAGACAGTGGAGTCCAGTCTCAAAATCAACTGAAGATATATGTATACAATGGAGTACAATCTGATCTTCCATGATCATTGAAGTCATATAGGTACCGATCCGATGAAAGACAACAACAGATATGGGATGTTGCTACTGTGAACTGGAGGTCTTCTACACTATCCGTCAAAGGCAAGCTCACAAGTAATCAGATTAATTGAGTTCCTCCTTCTTAAGATAGGAAGAGATTGGGGGTTGAACACATAAGAAGTTCATACTTTCAAGGACAAAGGGATGCAAACTCAATATGAAGTGAAATTTTTTCAGAGTGTCTTCGCTCTCAATGATGAATTCATTTTCAAGGCTTGTATACGGCTCAATTTATAGCCTTCAAATGGAATTGAAAAGTTGAGTTAGAGCATTTCCAGTATATGGAAGGTCAGGGATCATGGATCTCGTGACTTGGCATGGAAACCCAACATATTTTTAATTTTTAAGCACAAAACCTGATGTATGCGGGTTGTAATGGAGCAACCCGCGTATACGCGAGTTTTCTAACTATGGCCCGCATATATGTATAAAATTTTGAATTTTTTACTCTGGAATGAGCAAAAGGGAAATTTGAGTCTGCAGAGGAAAAGGTAAGGCCATCAAAACAAGATGCATGGAGTGTGGCGAAAATTCCTATAACAATGTTGCCACTTGTTCTTTTGCAGTACATAAGTCTACATTTTGCTTATAATTTTTAACATGTGTTCAAACTGTGAATCAAGTGAGGCAACAAATAGTTTGTGCACAAAGGTCCTAATGGGATCATCAATCCAATCATTCAATTATCACCCTTGAACATTGAGTAGGTGACTCAAGGCCCAATGGAGGCATTCGGTTTTATATTTGAATCGACCCTCTCAAACACCTCGAACTCCTTCAACTACATGTAGATATTCTTGCAATATTACCTTGTCAACATGGAGATTATATCCATATGAAACCTTCCCATATGGCCAATTGTCTCTCTCAAACTCCATGTGTCTTCTCTTAGTGGTGCAACCTATTCTATTTTAGTTTAAAAATTAACCTTTACTTGGAATTTTTTATCATGTGTTTGAACTATGAATTGGGCCAGGTGAACACTAAGTTCGTGTGTAGTGGTCCCAATGGGGGCATCAACCCTGATGTGTGAATCAACTAAGGAAAACATTGGAACAAGTGTAGAGGGGTCCCAATATGGAAATAGGCCCCTATTTCCAAATCAAGCTAGAGTAAAGCTTAGGAAAGGATAAAAAAAGCATGTTTTTATCCAATTGTGAAGTGTGAAAGTTAATTGAAAATGTGATAGATGAGGAGAAAAATATTGGTTTTTAATGTCAATGGACTAGTTAAGTGATTTGGGATCAAATGGTGATGGCAAGCTCAACAAGGTGATAACATTGGCTCCTTTTGTGGGATGGCTCCTCCTTGTGAGGTGCCAAGATCTAAAATTTGGGATGATTTATTTCAGTACATTAATTTATAGGGAAATAGAGTCAAAATAGTTTTTACAAATTGAGTGAAAATCTTTATCTAAAAAATAGAAGGTAAACATATATATGCAAAAAATAAAGTACATAACTAAAAATACTTGAAAGTGGTATTATGATATAAGGTGGAAATTTTAGAGGCCATCTCATGCAACCTGGGCTAATATTACTAGTCTTTAATATTACATTTTAGAGGTCATCTACATTTTGCATATTAAGGACTAGTAATATTGGCAGTACAAAAGCCTAGGCTAATATTACTAGTCCTTAATATGCAAAATGTAAAATGTTTGGTGACAGTTTTGTAAAAATATTCAAATTTCTAAGAATTTTATATAGTTTCTATAAAATTTTGGCGATTTTTAAGGTAAAATATTTTTATTCTATGGAATTTGGGGGAATCATTTTAGAAAAAATGGAAATTGGTGAATCTTCTTTTGGGAAAAACCATGGAAAATTAGCCCATTTGAAAAATTTAGCCCCTGAAATCATCTGTGCTTATGGGCTTGCACTTATGATTACATGAAATGTTTAAGGTGTCTTCCATTGATAGGACAATCAAACTACTATCCCTCTAGGTTACTTAGATGGAAAGAGTTGGGATTTGGGGAATAAATTTCTTGAGTGACATATGGCCCCAACCATAATCTTTCAAACTTTCCATGATTTCCTAGGTATTCATGTATTTTATCCCAAAGGAGAACGAGGTCTTATTTCAAAAAAAAATTAGGATTGGCCTTTTTGTCAAAGAATTTCTTGATCTTATATTGATATTCTTTTCAATTTAATTATGTCATACACTTGATTCCTATGCTCTTGAAATTCTACCAACTGATTTATTCTTCTTTCAACTTTATCAAGCTCATATGTAATATCTCATGGCAATTTAATTATAGGAAGATCTAGTTGAGAAGGTAAGACTACCTCCACACCACAAACCAACTATAAATGGTATTTCCTCATATTCCTCTTAGAGTTGATCCTATTTACCCACATGGCATACATGAGTTGGGAATCCAATGACCTTTTGTTATTTGAAATGGTGTTATTTATGTTCTTCGTGGTGTTTTTATTTGAGGATTCAACTTGTCCTTTTCCCTAAATATAGTAGGTGGATGAATGGACCAAGGAGATATTGTACTATTTACAAAAATCTATCATTCCTAATGAAGAGAGAGATTTGGCATTGCGTGTAATGATTTTCTTGGGATAGTCTAACTTGGACAAGATGTTTTATTCAAGGAATCTGATGGAAACCTAATATGTAGCATGTTTTGTGGGGATAGATTCTACCCATTAAGTGTAATAATCAATGCTTGTGAGGATCCATTTATGATAGCCACTAGATGGAGGATAGATATCACCTATGAAATCAAGACCCCATTATTGGAAAGAGGCTTCGAATTACACTAGCATCAAGGGAAAGGTGGGGATTTTCTATCTTCTAATAAAAAAATGGCACTCATGGTGGACCCTAACAAATTTATGCACATCAAAGAATAAGGTTGACTAGAAATATCCAAACCTCAATATTTTGTGAGATGTAGATCTAGCTACAAAAAGGCCTCCATAGATCCTTCGATGCATGTCCTTGATCAAAAAACATGTTGGCTTCCCATTTTGTCATAATCAATTTCCCTCTTTTCCACTATCGTCCTACTTTTATACTTGGAACCTAGTATATCAACTCCACACTCACTCTTGAGGGGTTTCTTTTTTTCCTGATTTCCTCGAGACCTATCTCTCTACTTGGAGTATTTTATTTCTTGTATAGGTGTCTCACCTAATAGGGTTGGATGAAGGCCCTCCCATACTTAAACTTGACAACTCACACGAGGTCCTAGGCTAGTGTGATGCTTGAAGGGGATACTGAGGTGAATTGTTTACATGGATTATATCTTAAGTTATAGCTTACTTTGCATGATTTAAGGACTAATGTCTCTTATGAGCCATCGCCAACCTTATCTTATATTTTTTTTTATGGATGGCCCTAACATGGTTCTTTGAGGGACGTCCTGGGCTTGTACCCAGGACGTTGTTCCGTTATTGCAAGACCTTGGCACATGTGATGGAGAGTAGTGGTTCATACATTGACTCACCAGCCTCAGACATCAACTCTTACATCCTTGGAACCTTGGACAATGGGCATATGGGCTTGGTATGAGCATATTCAATCATGATGGCACACAGATGGGTTGGAATCCCATATGTTGGGTTGGGTATCCCAAAGCTTGTTTTTCACCGGGATCAAGGATGTTGCAGTAGTAGACAGTCAAAGACATTGTAGAGATGAGATGCAGCTCCCCATGGCATGGACACAACATCTAGATCCTGAATTCTATCCCTATTTTGGTCATGACATCATCTTCTAAGGATTGACGTAGCTAGGATTTGATGGATACCTAGGATACTGGTGATGGTTGGAATGACTTTCGTTGAGGAGAGACATCACTTTCTCCCACCTTACTCTAGATTGGTTCCATGTTTCCTTTGGAGGGCCCCTCCTTGCCTAAGAAGGCTTGACATCTCACACGTGTGGCTCATTTATGATGTTTTTTCATTTATTACATTGTGTAAAGGATAAATGAGGGGTGACCCCACTTCTGTTTTGATGTTAACATTTTATGTGGAAAAATATGCTAGGGTAGCCTCATATAAAAAGGCTAACCCTCAATTTCATTTTATCATCATCTTTTCCTCACCATTTGGAGGACTAATTCTGAAATTTTCGACCCCTTTGGGGTTATTGGTCTTTCTCTCTCATGTGCTATGCTTGGAATGGATCTCTTGTGGATGGTTTGTTGATTTTGGATGGATATTTATGAAATTAGGGTCAAATTATCATGGTTTATTGGATGAAGTAAGTAATTGTTTGCAATTTAATGATATGTTGTTAATGTAAATGGTGAAATTGTTATTTTGTTGCAAGAAGTATTGTTTTGTTGAGACCCTAAGAGAGGAACATAAGTGCTTCTTCCTCTCACTAGGCTCTACTAGTCCAAAATTTGTGAATTGTCCTTTCTAGGGTTAGAACCCTAAATCCCTAAAGTGTTATCAATGTAGGATTTTATCCTTAGACAATTGATCTTTGACATAGTTGAAGCTACAAGAAGGGAGAAACAATATCTAGGGCCCAAAAGTGCTTGCACCCTAGACATCCTTCTCAAATTCTAAATCCTAAGGCCCAAATGTGCTTACACCTTAGGGTTTAGAGTCTACCTATTCGTTTCAAGTAGATCAACCTTCAAGCTTGGATGCATTTGAGACTCCATAACCCTAGAAAGGCACTAATCTGGAAGTAACTCTTGTGGTGAAAGCAATTTCTAAAACCTCTCTTTCAAATCTGTCAAGTATTTTACTAACTCTACTAACTCTAACCCTAGCAAACTCACTATATTATTTGTTGTTTTCATAAAAAATTTCTACAACCATATAAAACTACATTTATTTGTTGCATACACTCATCTAAAGGTGGTTTAACTCACTTAGAAATTTCCTCTAATAATTGGATAATATTCTATTGGTTATATGCTTATTTTTCATGGTCAGTTGTGGCATTTATGAGCATTAATTATTGTTGATGTTACAAATAAGTTAATGTTGTCATATAATTGTTTAATGCTGCAAATTTGTAACAACCATTGCAGTCTATGTTTTATGGTGTCTAAAGGGGTTATTTTTGCGTACTTTGGCAGGATCAAATTGTATATGTTGCAAGTGTTTGTTTTGGGAAGATTTTCAAATCTGCTCCAGCCTTTTCTCTTTCTAGACCTAGACCAACAAACAGATGATCAAGATGGGGATCGATGGGCTTGGCTAATAAAATTGTTTTTGATCCCTTGGGGTCCTTGGAGATCCTCACTTGTGGTGGACCCTTCTATCACTAAAACAGGAAGATCCTAAGGTGGCGGTGGTGGATTTATTCATTATTACTACATAAAGATTTAAGGAATCTTGTAGTAGAGTTTACACAAAATTGTACAAATCATGTGATAACAGTGCCTACTAGGATTGAGCTTTGTGCAAACAAAGGAATGGTTATAGTCACTAGGCTATTATAAAAATATGGATTTCCAAGGACTAATATTTATGATTTGATTCAAAAACATAAATTTTTACTAAAATACTCTGAGTTTGTACTGGAAAAGACCCTAAAAACCCTTGAGCTTATGGTTTAATAAGAGAGACATTGTCGCCCTTTTTTCATTCTTGTCCCTCTATTTTGAATTTTGACTACTTGAATCAATGGTACCCTCTTTTTTCTAGGCTTCAGAAATACCCAAATAGAGCGTATATTATTGGGAAGCTCTTAAATTATTGTGCAAAGTTGAAACTATAATTTGTTAGTCTACAAAACTACAAATAAAATGTGGATGATTTAGATGCAACAAATGGGTACATTACAATTGGGCTCAAGAAATAATTGTGTATGTGCATAACATAGTTTTCACCCGAAATAGGGTATGAAGAAGAAACAAAAAGCTCAACTCTCCCACTATAATTTCCATAGCTAACAATGTAGAGGTTTTTCTACTATAATTGTTTTCATCTGATGGAATAAATGGTTTTCCTTCCTTTTTAATGCATTTCCAACAAATTTGATATCTAACAACAAGTTATGAAGTCATTCGATGTCAATCTCTACAAATTCCAATTGTATAAGGGCATGAAATATACAGGTATAGGAAGTCCAAAGTTACTAAAGCTTAATCATGGGAGATTGTTGGACAATTCAAATATCAAATTTACCAGTATAGAAGATGGTAACATGTTGGTGAAATTTTTGGATGAAATTACATGACAGGGAGTGTGTATATGTGAGTGGTCATGGCAGATAGGTCTTCTATATCAAAAACATATTCTCATGTCCAATTTGAAAACCATGAATCCACAACAAAGGTCTTCAAATTGCTACCCTTGGTAAGTTTGAGTTTAGTATTGTTGCATTGAAGGACCAGTTTTTATAGAGAAACATTGTATCTAATCCAAAATCTATACTAGTTCACATTGAAAGAGTGAAAATTCATATGGGCTACCAGATTTCTCGAAATGTTATGTATTTATTGTAGTCTTCCACTACTGAGGTTATTTTTAAGTTTGTATTGAATTCCAGAAAAGTTACTATATAGCTTGTTCAACAACACATGTATTCCTTGGAGGCCAGACACCTTGATGTACTCACATAGCAGGATCAAGATCAAAACAGATGTTTCGTGGTAAAACCCTGGAGAAAACATCCATGGCAGCTAATATGCGACCACTTAGAGCGGTTTATTATCTGAAAATGATTACAGTTTTGCCACAAGAGGTTTCTCACAATCAGTCATTGAAAATGACCCTCCATGCTCTTTAAATAGAGATCATAGACCAATCGGTGTTAAACCTGAGATCAATGAGGTGATTAATACTCGGAGAAGTATAAACCACGTCGGATCACTCTATATTTAGGAACATATACATTGACCGTCAGTTTTCTAACTACAAATGCATAATGCATACTAAAGAAACACACTTTACCACAATGACGTGAATAAGTAGATCTTAACTAACTCCCTAAGTGTCTAAATAACCTAACATCCCCACTTAAGAAAAACATGGGATGGAGTTAGGAAAGGATTTACAATGGTGACACAATAGAAAAAGGAAGAAGTCATTAGAGTTTATCCCCCCTTAATGAAAACTTCCGAACTCCTAACATAGATCGAAAATTTTGGAAGAGAAGCTTTGCTTATGAGACTATGTGAAAATTTCCATAACTTGATCTTACGTAGGGAAAAAGAGCACTTCAATAACTTGATCATGATGTGATTTCTAATGAAGCGCATGTGTAGCTTGATGTGTTTTCGTTGATGTTGGAGTGGGTCTTTGGCAAGCTTGATTACACTCAGATTGTCACACCAAAATTTGAATTAGAATATTGTTTGAATCCAAACTATGAAAGGATCGATTGAAGCCACAAGGCTTCCTGAAATTCATTTACTGTTGCTCAGTAATATGCTTCTACTGAAGAAAGAGAAAAAACCTATTATTTCTTACAAGCCCAAATGACAAATCTTGAACCAAGGCTTAAGACATAACCTTCAATAGACTTATGATCATCAAGGTCACCAACCCAATCTGAATCATTGAAACCAACCAATAAAGGAGTCCCCACGGTAGCAATTTATCCCAAACTTAACTATACCACAGGCATAGCGAAGAAATTATCCTTTTAAATTGTTGCTTTCAATGGATTTCATGGGGTGTTTGCATATACCAGACAACAAGGCCAACAACAAAGGGAATATCAGGACGAGTATGAGTCAAGTATGAGAGACTACCAACTAACTGATGAATTACCAGGTGGCATCAACGGAGAAGTACATGTGGTAGCAAGTTTGATTCCATAATGGAAGGGAGAAGGGGGTTGGTTTACAATCCCATCCATGTGAAAGCGACAAAGAAGGTCCACAAACATGCCAAATGGGAAGAAAAATTCCTTTATTGGTTGAAAAACTTGGAGGCCAAGGAAATGATGCACAAAAACCTAAGTCTGTCATTTCAAATTTCTTCTTAAAATTGGTTTCCACTTGGACACTTTAAAATTTTTGAGTCGCTACCAGTGAGGATAAGGTCATCAACATAAAAGGAAAGGATGATGGATGGCTTCCTTCTTTCTTAGTATAGACATTGGGATCAAAATGGCATCTAGATAATCCAATGGTAATAAGAGGAGTTGTCCATTTTTGCATACCAGGCTTCGGAGGAGCTTGCTTGAGACAAAGAGATTTCTTAGGGTGACAAACAAGGCTAGAGTCATTGTGGACATAGCAGGAGGTTTGTTCCATGTAGATTTATTCTTGTAAATCTCCATTCAAGAAGTCAGATTTAACGTCCATCGTGGAACTCCCATTTATGTGGGCAACAAGGGAAAGAACAAGTGGGATGGAATTCATTTTTGACTCCCTGAGGAAAAGTTTTCATTATAGTTAATTCCTTAAACTGGGAAAATCCTTTGGAAACCCAAGCCTTTGTCTTTCAACACTTCCATCGTGCATGCCCAGATTCTATAGACCCATTTACATCTAACAAGTTTTTCTTCCTTTTGGAAGAGATTTTACCAAGATCCCAAGTATCTCTTTCCATTAAAGAGCGATACTCTTCATTCATTGTGTATCCCAATCCGGATGACACGAAGCTTACAAATGTCTCCCTAGATCATGAATTTACGAAACTTGAGCCCAAAGAGAGGCTCGTTGGAACTATAGCGATGTCGGCGTTGATTTGAAGGATCATCGGTAAGATCACCAATTGCTTCTCTTGTGTTCAACGGACCCATCTAGGAAGCGGTGGAGTTAGTGTTGGTTCAGGTTCAAAGGGATCACTTCTGGAGGAAGGTGAGCAAGTGGGAGGTGGATTTTCATCCTCCTTTCATCATGCAGAAGAAGAAACGGAATAGAAGGCAAAAAAACACGAGGGGGATGCGTAGTCGAAGAAGCTGTAGATTTGAATTAGGCTGTAAACTAAGAAAGCACAAGCGTCGAATTAGGCTCATGAGGCCAAGATATTTTCATCAAATTTAACATCTCTTCTAATAATAATTTCCCATTTACAATGTGGTTGAAGAAATCTATAACCTTGACATCTTAGAATAACAAAAAATATACACTTCTCTCACTTTTAGTTTGCAATGCTTTCATTTTCTCACCTCGGGAATGTGACCCATGCTATACTACCAAATACGTAGAAATTGACTTGCATCTGGTTTAATTTAGTCCAAGCTTCTTCCGATTGTTATATATTTTACAGAGCCTTTGTGGGAGTTCGATTTACTATGTAATTTACTTACATGAGTTGATGGCTTTCCATCCCAATACTTTAGACTTAATCCATAGATTGGATCATACAATTGTATTTCTTTTTAATGTGTGATTCTTTCTCCTCGCAACACCATTTTGTTGTCATGTATATGGAAAAGTGTGTTGCAATTGGATTCCCACAATGTAGTCTGGTAACTTATGCAAAATTATTGTTCACATATTACGCGCCCATTGGTTGTTCTAACCTTTGAATTTGATGTCAGTTGCTTTTCTAGGGGGCCTTGTAGGTAAAAACTTATCAAACTTTTTTCTCTTAAGTTTTTAAAGTAAACTAGAATTACCTCTGGAAGATTCATCAATAAAGGATAAGAAATACTTGCACTACCCTAGAAAAGAAGGGAGGAAGGAAGTGGACCACACAAATGACTGTGAAAATACAGGGACACGAGAGGCGTGACAAGGAGACGTTTTGTCAAAGAGCCATCACGATGATGTTTTTAGAGAACACAACCAACACAAACACCATATCTTTGTGAAACAATAGGAAGACCAAATACCATCTATTGATTACATAGTTGTTTTGCAATGGCGATAGTTTAGATGATAAACCGCTCACATAGAAGTTTGCTCAAGTCATCACTATAAGCAATAAAAACTGATTGAAAAGATGATGACCAAAGTTGTCAAATTTGTAACCATTAATGTCATCAAAGGTTCCAATTGCAAGAACATGCTTAGGATATTTTAGATCCTTGATTACAACTTGGTGAGGTGAAAACTCTACGGTTTTACTTACTGAATGGTGATTTGATATATTGATAGAAGGTTACAAAGAGACTTGGAACACATAATGTACATCATTGAAATGACCATGTTCTACTTGAACTATTCCAGATCCTTCAACAGCTAAAGAGATCTATCATCACCAACACATATTTTCTTGGTGTTTCATTCATTTTAGGAGGAAAATATGTCTATTTTGTTTCATATGATAGGATGCTCCAGAATCAATAAGCCACTCAATTTAGAGGTAGAAGTGGGGATTGTATTGAAGGGAGAAACCATGGTGAGATTACATGTCCATGGGAAGAGAAAGAAGTAGTAGTAGAATCAATCTTGATGTTGTGTTTCTTCATCGTTGCTTCTAAGGTTGTCATCTTCTTGAAACATTTAGACCCATCATGACCATCTTTATCACAAAATTTTATGTTTGGCCAGGTCTTTTTATTTTTATATTTTGCTCCTTTGTCTCCATTGGGAGGCTTGAAGTTGTCTGAGTGGGTTTTGGACCCTTATATTTCTTGTTGTTGTGGCGAGTATGTTTCTTCTTTGGATTCTTGAGTTTATCTTTCTTATGGACAACTAAGGCTTTGTTGGAGGTACAAGTGTTGATCACTCCAAGTTGTACTAGAATATCTTGCTCTCTAATCAAAGCATCTCAAAAGTTCTCAAGACTAGGGTTTTGATAAGATGCCCTAGGGCCTCTTGCATGGCATAAAGGTAGATACAAACCTGAGAATGTGCACTACCTAGCTTAGAAGAATAAGATAGATGCAACGATCTTCATCTATATTTATCTTACATTCTTCACATAAGAGTTATGAGTGTTTAAACTTAGATAGATAGTCTTCAATGCAGAAAAATCCTTGGACTTAAAGTTGGATCCCCTTGATTTTCTAATGCAAGAAAAATCACTTGGACTTAAAGTTAGTACTTGATTTTCTAATTGTTGTGCTCAAATAATATTGTGTTTACCAAACACAGATTCAATATTTTCCCAAGCTTCTTTGGGTTTATCAATTGATTGAAGGTGGAACCTTAAATCAAGAGAGATGAACATTATGATTAATCCTCGTGTTTCGTTATTCCTACTATCCCATTTGGATTTCTTATCAGCATCAGTGGGCGTTGTTTCCTTTCCCAAGGTAATCCGGTACAAGCCTTTACTTCTTAATAAATCCTTCATATGGGATTTCCATTGGAAGTAGTTGGTGTTGGTAAGTAAGAGATTACTTGTAGAATCCATATTAAATATGCAAATAATATGGATTTAAAAACTAAAACTAATTATCTGAATGGAAATATCTCGAAAAGTTATGTGGTTTTAAAAAAATGGCACTTAAAACGGACTTCGGATGTGAGAGTTATGCCCTTTTTTAAAAAGGCATAAACGGTAACCAAAGGACCACGTGGTGGTGTAAGTTGTTTTATGAAGTGACCCACTTTTATAAAGAGAAGTGGGGATCACTTTTACAATGAAGTTACTTCATGTAAAATAAATAACTCTAAAATAAAATATTAAAGCTACTTACAGAGATTCACTTTTATACTTGAAGTGAAATACACTTTACAAATTTAGCATAAACTTTTTCAAAAAAAGTAGCAAAAGAGAGACTTGAACTCAAGACCTCTTACTTAATAAAGGAGCTTTTATCCAAATGGTTTAGCAAAACATATTGTATTGTTTCGCAAGAGGATTGGGGGTGTTGTTGTTGTTGTTGTTGTTGTTGTGGAAGATGGCCTTGGAGAGCGTGCTAAAAAGAAACTATTTTCACACAAGAAAAAAATTTCGCTTCTCGATCACAACAAGAGTTAGATCTCAGTGAGCTTACCCGGAAGATGCACATTTTTTTATTTGTTTTTTATTTTCCAAGGTCGCACAGGGCACGGGGAAAAGAGCATGCACGGATCTAAAAGAGAAGCAACCTGGAAACAAATAATATCAAACCGAAATAAAACCAAAATAATACTTTGCAAAAATTCAACAAATGCATATTTAGGCTTTATACCTCCAGATCTGACTGTAATGGTCGTATATTGGGCAAACATAAACCTTTTCGAGTGAAACAAAAAGTGTTCATGACTGAAGAAAGTGATCCAGACGCAATGGAACAGTCCTATTGGCCCATAAATGTATGTAAATGACATAAAATGGAGATGAGACAACTCAGCTTCACGATCTCGATCTACAACAAGAGCGGGTCTTAAAACAGGCTTTGATACCATGTTCGCCAACATAGGTATTCCAACAAAGGATGAACACCTTCAACAACCACTCACATAACAAAATCAAATATCAACACACCGATGTTTTTACATGGTAAAACCCCTATGGGGAAACATCCACAACCCCAACCAACATGGCCACTTCGAGCAGTTTATTAATGCAAAGAAAAATATTACAAAGAGATTTTACAAGAGAGTTTCTCACAATCGATCATCAACAAATGACCCTCCATGCTCTTTAAATAGAGATCATGAACCTATCGGGTGTTAAGCCACGAATCAATGGTCGTTAAGATCAAGGAGAGTATGAACCGTCAGATCACTCTATGTCAGGAACATATCGTGACCGTCGGATTTCCTAACTACAAATGCATACTAATGCATACTAAAGAAACACACTAAGAAACACACTTTTACCTAACGACACATTAGACTGAGTAGATCTTAACTAACTCCTAAGTGTCTAAATATCATAACATAGCTAAATGAACCCCACATTGAGTATAATATGTAGCTTTCATTTTAGAGATATGCATTGCATTCATAATCGCAAGCAACTAAATGGGAACAACCGATTCCAAGATCAGAGTTTGGTTGACAAGTTTTCTTTGTTCTCTCCGATTGAACGAGAGATGGACCTTGGAAATCTATTTCTATGGCTCAGATACATGCTTTGTTGGGATTTTCTTTAGCTGCATTGCTTGAAGATTACCTTTATCCATTCTTCTTCGGATGCCACCATTATAGTTATGGGATCCTTATGGGCTATATTTTATTGGATTTGAATTAGAGTTTAAATCTATACGACATTTAAGAGTATTTTTTGAGTTATATAGTAATGATAGCTTGGGAATTATAGCCAATTTCCATACTACATTTGTTGACCAAGAGTCAAGTATGGCGTGGAGTGAAATTTGTCTGTAGTTAGACAGGTTATTTTCAAAAGTAGATGATTTTTTGAAAACTGGTATTTCAGCATAGATTCTTACCAATTTACACCCAAAAGAGTATGGAGAAAGAGGATAAGCCATAATATGAATAAAAACATGTACTCGCTAAAATTTACAGTTCTATGAAAGAATGAGAATCATAGACTCTTTGTATAATTTCATTCACATAGAAATTTGCACATAAGGCATATGGTAATGTTTTGGAGGTGGAGGGATTTGAAATCTGTCTTAGTGAAGCTCTAGGGCACAAAAATTGGTTTGATTGTAAATAGACTTGGTTGATGGATTATTGTGGGATCAAAACTAAAGTTGTTGATATTTCATGGTAATTGGAAGAATGGAGATCTAAATGAAACCATCATGTATGTAGTAAGGTCTCTTAGAGGAAGTAAGGGAGTGGTTTGAAAACAACTATGATGGTTACCAGAACATTGTAACCAACTTTGATGACAAGCAAAATGCTAAGGCATCTGGTTGGTATCATATAACAACTTGGATTATTGGGGTCATGCAAATTTCAAACAGTTTGTCACTAGTGATTCTCATTCTCTAAGTTTTTAGTGGGTGATACATGACAAAATACTTAGCATAAAATGTAAGAGGCTTCCTCATGTTATTGACATGAAACAAAAGGCTTCATTCAGTAATTTATGATGTTTATACCCTTCTAATCATGTAGTATTAAGGCCATTTTGGGGATCATGTGAGCAATTTGATCTTTTATTTATGTAGTTTCAAGAAGGTGGGATGAGTGCTCTTATTAGAGCACAAGAAATGCTTGTTTATTGGAAACAAATTCATCAAAGTGAATTGAAGGATAGGTCTAAAGGATGGATCCCTTGGAAGTCATCTCTATTCGACTTCAAGATCATAAAAATTGTGAAATGCAAAGTGTCACCTAGATATATGAGATGGGTGGTCTCTAGGACAAC
>SNQJ01S0014154.1:100350-117203 GCA_010110895.2 Picea sitchensis
CAGACAAAACGGAGCATAATGGGATTCCCACCCACTTCATTCAAACAGGTTGATGCAGGTAATGGGACTATCAATCCCATTTTCACAGTGGAACACCGATAGTCTCCCAGCTTTCTCGCCGAGGGCTCTTTTAGAAAGAGCATATGCCTCCTTATTATGGGCACTGAGGGGGAACGGTCTTCAAAGACCGCTTTATTCCTCTCCGTCCAGATCTGCCAGCAAGTATGAGCAGCTAAGCTCGGAGAACAGGACTTTTGGGAGCTCCAAGAAGAGAAACAGTCCGTGAGAGTGGGCCCTCTCCAGTCAACCGATAGAGAGAAAGACTTAATTAAAAGGTTCCAGACCTCTCTCGTGAAATCACAATGTACCAAGAGGTGATTTACATCCTCAGTCGCAAGTTTGCAGAGAGAGCAGAATCCTGGGCCCTCCCAGCCTCTACGTCTAAGAGCCTCCCAAGACAGAATTTTTCCTCTGTCCGCGAGCCAAGTAAACAACTTCAGCTTGAGCGGGATCTTCCAGTTCCAGATTTGACGGATCCACGAGCTATCAACCTCGAGCCCCAACTGATGAAGGCATGCGGAGTATAAGTTTTTCACTGAGATGGAGCCCGTGGCATCACCGCCAGCCCACAAAAGAACATCAGATTTTTCTGTTAGTGTGATCCCAGAACTTTTAAGGGACGAAGTGTATCGGTCCCATTCACACGCAAGCAGACCGTCCAGCAACAGGGATCCACTATCTTTCCAATCATCCAGGAGGGAAAGGGCATTCGATGAGGCCTTTAGTTGTGCAAGAGAAGAAACCCCCCGGGCCTCAAGCCACTCGCACAAAGGTGGAGAAAGGAGCGATTGATCTCCCATTCCCAATATCATGTCACGGCCTATGTGGATATTGGATCTAGAACCTGGCTTCCAACGCAACCAATGAAGGATGATCTGAGAGGACGCAATCATCCCCTTCCAGAAAGGAGAAGCCCAAGATTGATAGTGAGATGGCTTTTTGATCCAATCAATGAGGGAAAGTGATCCCAGATACTTTACCTTGATAAAATGACTCCAAATGCTATTGGTGGTGAGCGCTCTCCAGAATGAGCTGGCTAGGAGAGCTTGGTTAAAAGTAGAGAGAAGTTTAAAACCCCAACCCCCAGCCTTCCTGGGCTTGGACAGCTCTTGCCAAGAGCATAAGTGAAATCTGCGTTTACCAGCGGTATCGCTCCAAAGAAAATTGAAAGAGAGCCTTCGGAGGATCAATACTATCTTTGTAGGTATCCGCTCCAACATCATCCAATAGAATGCTAGACTCTCCAAGACCGACTTGACTAGGATAAAACGACCCCCAAGTGACAGCCATTTAAAACACCAGAAGCTATTTTTTTTTTCAAATAGGGCCACAAGCCACTGCCAGTCGCAAGGAGAAGTGGACCCCAATTTTAGGTGAAAGCCAAGGTACGTGAAGCCTTCGCTTAGATTGATAAAAGGGAGGGGGATGGAGTCCTTTAGGGCCATTAGTTCAGAATCTGAAATGCCCCAATAATGTACTGTTGATTTTGAGAAATTAAGGGCCAAACCAGAAGCTTTACAGAAGAGCTGGAGCGTGTCCTTCAAGGCCTGCCAATCCTCCTGGTCTGCGCTCAGAAAAATTAGCACGTCATCAACAAACATCAAGTGGACTAATCTGAAACAGTTTGTGAATCTTAAACCCTTGAGAAGGTGTTCTTCGATCCTTTTGGTGAGCAGGAGACTTAGCCCTTCCATGATAAGGATAAATAAATAAGGGGAGAGTGGGCAGCCCTGTCGAAGGCCCCTTTCACTCTTGAAGAATCTAGAGGGCTCTCCATTTATTAAAACTGCTAAATTGGCACTGGTAACACATGAAAGAATCCAATTGCTGAACTGTTCTCTGCAGCCCACAGAGAGTAAGATTAATTTGAGGAACTCCCAATCGACAGTGTCAAAGGCTTTTTTGATATCCAGCTTTAAGATCAGTGCCTTTAAATTTTTATGTTTAATGCTATGGATGCCTTCGTGTGTTGTTGCTATAGCGTCCTGAATTCTGCGGCCTTTTAGGAAGCCTAGCTGCTCCGCAGAGATGTTCTTTTGAAGGAAGGGCTTTAATCTGTTAGAAATCACTTTGGAGATAAGCTTGTAGACAAGGTTGCATAATGAAATTGGCCGGAAATCGTTGAAGGTGAGCGAGTTTTGCTGCTTTGGGATCAAGACCAAAAATGTGGAGTTTAGGCTTCCAATTACCTTACCTCTGATTCGCGAATCTTCAACCATCAGGAGGAGGTCCTCTCCCACCAGATCGAAGAAGTGGAGAAAGAACTCCGACATCCATCTGTCGGGCCCCGGGCTCCTTTCCTTTTTGAACTTCTGTAGAATGGATTTAATCTTCGTCAAGGTGACAGGAACAGAGAGTGCAGCGGCATCCTCTTCAGAAAAGAAAGTAGGGAAAAGTCTGCCAGCAAAACACTTTTCTGGGAGATTTAGACAGGTCGGAGCGCTAAGCAATTTTTTGAAATAATCGGCCGCTTCTTCCTTTATCGAATCTTGGCCACGAACAACCTCCTCCCTGTCATTTCTTATTGACCAAATGCTTTTTTTTAACCTGTTAAAACTCGCAACATTGTGAAAAAATTTAGTATTATAATCCCCACTTTTCAACCAAGTGGCTCGGCTACGGAGCCACCATGCTTCCTCTTGAGAACAAAGGATGGAATTTCTAGAGTACTCAAGAAACTTAAGTCTGTCCGCCTCCTCAATAGATAGTCTGGAAGTAGATGAAAATTTAATGGCTTGACTGATCTCAGCCTCCAGCGCTACAAGACGGGCCTTCTCCGTTTTTGTTTTTTCATGGAACCACGATTTGGATCGGGCCTTCAAAACTTGTAATTTCCATACAAGACGATGCTGGGCATTTGCCTCCAAGAGAAATCTGGGGTCACTCCAAACAGTACCGACCATCTCAATGTAATCAGCCTCTGTGAGCCAATTGTGGTTGAACTTGAACGGGGATGAAGATTGACGATCTGGATCTCTCAGTTGGAGATAAATGGGAGCATGGTCAGAGAAGTATGGGTGCTCAACCCACGAAGCAGGCAACACCAAAGATGACAAGTACTCTTCCGCTACAAAGAATCTATCTAACCTCCTGGAGATGGCGTCAATCCCAGAACGGCCATTCCGCCAAGTGGGGGCCAACTGGGCTGGTAATATATCAGTTAATTTGTTTGAAGCAAAGATATTCCTGTAATATTCTTCTGTCGTTCCCGGCACAAAAACCCCTCCCCAATTTTCTTCAGCAGAAAGAATAAGATTAAGATCGCCACCCGCAATGAGATAGGGTATGGAGAGTATTCCACTATCTACCAGGAGTGACCAAAATTGCTTACGATTTGAGCAGGGACCGTAAATATTAAGAAAAGCTATGTCGCGAGAGGTGGCAAGGCAGCTGCCTATGCAAAGGATACCACCAGCAGTTAGAGAAGGCCTCGGATCAAAATAATTAGGGTCCCAAGCCACTAGGAGCCCACCGGAACTACTAATGGAGCTAATGGCAACCGAGTACCAGTCAGGTCTAAAACGAAATACAAAATCTCTGGATCTCTGTGCATCCGAAAGCGTTTCTTGCAAAAATATAATGTCAGGTTTGGACCTCTCCAGGAGTCTTATGAAAGAGGCAGCCTTGAGGGTGCCTCCAATCCCTCGGATATTCAGTGAAAGAACTAACATTATTTTGAACGAGCCAAGGCTTTCAGTGCTCTAAGTGCCTTGCCTTCCATAGAAGGGAGATCTGAAGCGCTTTTTCCAGGATTCTGGAGCTCCTTTTGTTTTCTGGAACTTCTCGTCTGAAGCGGGGAAAGTTCAGTGCCTATTCCTCTCGACCAAGCATAGGCTTTTTCAGCTTTTCCAGAAATTCCCGGGCCGAGTGAGTAGGAGCTACCAGCCTCATCACCAGGGCGAATTAGTTCTTTGCCCCTGAAAATAGCAAGTTGAGGTTCATAAGTCGGCAATGGGGGGAGAGGGCTCGAGATGGCCAAATCATCTAGCAGATTTGGGTCCATCTCTTCAGACTGGCCAAAACCGGGGATCACCGAGGGAAGAGTCTCGGGTTCCTCTTCCAAGGGCTGAGAAGGAGGCTGCAGAGTCGATGTTGATGGATAAGTATGGGGCCCAGTTGGCGAAGTAGGGCACAAAGTAGTCTGGATAGTGGGCGAAACAGAAATTTTACTAGAGAGCCAGGTGAAGTTAAGGACAGTGTTTTTTTCTGTTTCAGTGAGCGAAGAATAAAGAGAGGGACAGAGCTGACTGACTTTGGTAAGGGGGGAATCAACTGGTCCTGACTCAAGGCTGGAGTTAAAATATGGGGACACGTTCAGATAGGCTAGAGAAGGGTCAGGATCCATGTACTCCGGTGGGTTAAGGAGAAGGTCTTCTTCTTCAGAATTGTCCAGAGGGAACTTTCCTGGACAAGAACGACGAAGGTGTCCCGTTGCCCTGCAGAGGTTGCAACGGAAAGGAATTCCAAGGTAGTCCAGGGGTTGAAGGAGCCTTCGTCCTCTCCAAAGGATTTCCAGGGATTCCGGAAGTCCTGCTGAAGTGTCCATCTCCACCATGACTTTCCCCACTTTTCTTGAGTGACTAGATAAGGTATTTGAGTCCAGAGCAACAAACTTACCGAGAGAATCACCGATGGCTCTGAAGGCTTCTTCGTTCCATAGGTGAAGTGGGAGTCCCGGCAGTAAGACCCACAGATGTATGAGAAGGAAGTAGTCACTATTTGGACTAAAAGCCAGCCTCCAACGCTTTAACATAAGGCTGTTGCCATCAATAATCCAGAAAGAAGAAAGTAAAAGAGTGGCATCTTCAGGCGTTCTACACTGAAATCCGAACCAGCCTCTTTTCAGGTAGAGAACTTTAGGAGAGTATCCTAGGAGCGGCGCCCAGTTTGAGCTGATCCAGATGCCCAGCGACTATGTGCATAAGCTCTTGTAAGAGAAGCGTCCCACCAGAGAGCAAGTAGACATCTTGCAGAGGTTTTCGAAGCCTACTCCGTCCCCCAGCTCCAGTCGAGTGATCTTTTTTTTGGGTTTCCAAGCCTTTCGTCCTGTGTGAGCTCCATGTTGATTATGGATTTTAAGTGTAGCACGGTTGGAGGGAAAAGTAGGATGGGAAGAGAGAGAAGTAGGAAAGCCTCCAGGTGGAGGAATGAGATCGGGTTGTTCAGCAGTTAGAGGCAGTGGAAGAGGGTCAGTAGAAGATGGGGGAGATTTTGATAGGGGTGGCTTGGCGGGCACAGGTAGTCGCCTGGAAGCAAGAGTGTCCACTATGTCAAAGAGACCTTCCCTTTCCCAGATGAAATCATCCGAAGGATTCATCATGTGATCGGTCAAAGGGTCCATAATAGAAAATAGCAGAGTGGACCCCTTCCTTGCCCTTTTGGGGAGAGACAGAGCCTAAGTCAGGCCAATGAAATCCTGTCTGAGTGGTTGGGAGGAGACAGAAAACATTACGCTGAAAGTGCCAGAAAAGGGGAAAAGAGGCACGGGCCAGCACTATCAAAACAATAGTTTGCGAGAGATCTACCAGTCAGTAACGACAAAGTAGATTAAAAAAATAAATAGGACTGCTGTGAAAGGGAGTAAATCGAGGCTCCTTTTGGATCCAAGCCTAGAACGCCGGATTCTGGTAGAGGAAGAGTCTAAAACAATTAGTAGAGCTCTCCCACTAGTAAAATAAAGCAGAAAACCGGACCTTGTCTGGGAAGACAGTAGTAGAAGGGTCAGTAGTTGTTTTATAAAAAGAAGAAGAGCACCGCCTATCCCTTAAGAACCAACACGGTGACTGGGATCCCGGTTCCAATCCGAAGGTATCCGAAGATAAAGGGGGGATACTGTCTGGATGAAGCCAATCCGTGGGCCTAGCTGTACAAGGGAACTATGACAAGAGGTCCAGCACTTCGATAGTGACCCCTCAGGGTGCTGGGGAAACGCAGAGAAAACGACAAGTGCAACAATGATGAAAAGGAAAAAGGAGAGTCAGAATACTATCCTCTGAAAAGTAAGGCGAAAGGGAGAACTGAGAAGGATCAGTGCAGGTCCATGTAAAAACACCAAGCTTCGTCAGTCACCACAGTAGCGAAAAAACCATCCGAGAAAAGTACATCTCTAAAGAAGAAGTTAACTGGGATTAGAGTGGTCAAGTGGAAGGCTGGAAAAAAGATTGGTAAAGGATGTAGAATGGCCATAGTCGCCTGGAACTCCTTCGCTGCTCTGGTTCAAACTTCATCTTTCCCGCTCACTCTCCAGCTATACGAAAACCACAGTCTCTTTACTTTCTCGCTCATCCAGGTTGGCATTTGGCATTTAGAAAAACTTTTAAAAACTCGAACGAGCTCACATTGGTCAATAACTTGATAGTGTTATTGCAGCCTTCACGTATTTCGAAACCTTAAATTAATGAGAAAAGACAAGACCACAAAAAAATTAATATAATGTAATGCAATATAATGTAATATTGTATTATAATATATGTTAAAATTTAATATTGTATTGTTTTTTCAAATGAGGTAAAAATTTAAATTTTAAATGTCAATTTTTTTACACTTATTAAAATTTCAATAATTTTACATTTCTTAATATTTTTTTTAATTTTTTAATTTCAATAATTTTACATTTATTAATATTTTTTAATCTTTTAATTTCAATAATTTTATATTTATTAACATTTTTTAATCTTTTAATATAATTTTATAGAAATTTGTATGTAGTAATTTTTAAATTTTTAAGTCATATTTTAAAATATAAGAAACATTGAGATGTTTTTACTTTTTTAATTATTATAAAGATCATGAGAAATATAGATGTGCATTCTTTTCGAATGACTAAGGAAATGTCTAAATATTATTTATATAAGCCGTGTAGACACGAACAAGTAAAATTTTCGAAGACAGTACATGCAGCGTGTTACCCTTGTTTTTTCCTGTCCCGACTCCCGACTCTTTTCAAAATTTGAGACACTTTCTATTTTATAATTCTTTTCCATGACTCTTTTAACTTTTGAGTTTACTCGCTTATAAATATTCACATGAAAATAAATTCGTACTTTATAAATTTTATTTCTTTTTATGTTATGTTTTTGAATTTTTTTCAAAATAAATCCTTAAAAAATCTTAATCTAATTGTTATTCATGTAAAACAAAATTACTTTTTGTGAATGATTATAATATTTTAGTAAAAATAATTTATTTTAGAGAAAAAAAAAATGAAATCATCTCAAAATCTGAAAGATTAAAAAAAAAAAAAAAAATTTCAAAAAGATAACAACCACTCTCACTCCTCATAATTAAAGCGAGAAAAAGCTCAATAATCTCCTACCCTCTGATATATGTTCATCGTAACTCTTGAATTAGTTTTATAAAAACCCTTAACAACCACTCCCACTCGTCAAAATTAAAGCCAGAAAAAGCTCAATAATCTCCTACCCTTTGATATATGTGCATCGTAACTCTTGAATTAGTTTAAAAAAAAAACTAAAGAAAAATTCAACTCATCTATACTATTGTATGGCTATAAAAAAGAAGAGAGAATAACATCAAAGGGGTGTCTCTCCGAGAACTCCTAAATTTGCCACAAACCTGGAGTCAAATGCAAACACTTTTTGAAAGGCCACCCCATTTATAGGTGGATTCCCTTGGAAAGCCCCATTGATGTAAGAATAAGCTCCACTTTTATCAATATGCTCTTTAGAAAGTTTCCTTGTTCTTTAGAAATTTTCCTTCGAGGCTTCACTTTTTGAGTGTGCTTAAAGAAATCCAAAATTAACTTACTTTGCACACTGCACTGAAGAGGAGGGATAAGTCTATCTTCAAATAAGCATGCATTATGTGCAAGCAAAATTCCCCAAACTATGATAAAGGTGGAGGGGTGAAGAGCTTTGAACATTGTTTTCAAAGAAACATTGGAGCACCAAGGTTTCAAAGCTCCCCCAGTGGAGTCCCTCCCCCCAAGAATTCCTTAATTATGTGATACATTCAACCTTATTCCAAACCTAGACCGAATAAGAACATGTTACTAGCAAATGTTATATCATTTCCTCATTCTCTTTACATGGGAAACACTTGCTAGGACCATGTTTATCATGTCTCTACAATAGATCCCAAGTATGAGGCTTGTTCCTGAGAGAAAAGCACATAAAGATACAGGACTTAAGAGGAGACTTGATCTTGAAAATGCCTCTTATTAACATACAAGTTAACCTAACCCATCATAATCACATAAAACATTGAATCCCACCTTAGTGTTGTACACTCCCCTAGCTAGATTTTTTGACCAATTAGTTCATCATCCATGTCCTTGATTCTCACATGGCTTGATCTTAGTTTTGCAATATAGATTTATTAGTCCACCTCATCTCTTCCACTTATGCCAAGCATGCTAGCAAGTTTCCATTCATTTTTATAGGTAGTAGTTAGTTCTATATATGATATTTGATTTAGGTACAAAATCCCATTCTCATGGAGAACAATAAGCAAAGGTTTTGATAACTTATGCCCCTCCCCACTACCAACCCAAGGGTCTTCACCAATCCTAATTCTTTTCCCATTTCCCAACTTTGAGACAAGCCATTTTCCAATCAAGGGAAATGTGAGGACTATAGCCTTACAAATGATAGAGACACTGATAAAAATTTTATGGGTTCATAATCTAACATTCCACTGTGTCCAACTCAATATATTTTTGAGTAACCGCCTAGCATGAAATCCATTTACCAAAAATAAACCTCCATACACATTTTGTAGCCAAAGCTCTGCCAAACAAGTGTATATTTTTTAAACCCTGCCACTCATCTCTTTAGGAACAATAACTCCCATAATTTAACCCAAGGAATCCCCTTATGTTCCTTATTCATGGACCATGGGACTATGAAACTAAGTCTCCTAATTCTCTCTAGAACACCTTTGGAAATGAAAGCTAAAGACATCCAATAAACAAGAATGATTTATATTATACATTTAAGTAAGGTGAGCCTCCCTCATCTAGACAACCATCTATTACACCAAGTAGGTAATATTTTCTCCACCTTTTCAATGAGCCAACCCTAATCTTTGATTCCATGTCATTAGGTTCAAGAAAAAAAACTAAATATTTCAAACCATCCTAAAAGTCGATCTTATAAAAAGGAAACATTTGAGAAGAAACCATAACATCATCCTCATTAACCCCATAAAACAAATAGTGGATTTATTCAAATTGATCTCATTATATTTGGAGTACAATACAAATCTAAATTTTTCTTAAGATTTAATGCCTCTCTTCTAGACTCTATTACTGCTTAAACTAACACTCTAGTGGAAAACCAAACCATAAATGCTACCTTGGAAAAACAAGATGAGAATTGAACAATTTTCACCTCAACACAATATTCCCCTCCACTTTAGGCTAGATCCAAAGGCCTAAGGGGTATCCCTATTTTCCAAGAATAGATATATAAGTGAATCTCTTTAGTGAATAAATACCATGCCCTAATATATTCCCCTCCACTTTAGGCTAGATCCAAAGGCCTAAGGGGTATCGCTATCTTCCAAAAATAGATATATAAGTGAATATCTTTAGTGAATAAATACCATGCCCTAATATATTCCCCTCCACTTTAGGCTAGATCCAAAGGCCAAGGGGTATCCCTATCTTCCAAGGATAGATATAAAGTGAAGCTCTTTAGTGAATAAATACCATGCCCTAATTAGGTTTGAGGAGTCCTAGATAGCTCGAGAGTCGAGGATCCCATGGATAGCAGAGGTTCGAGATCCCATGGATGGCAGAGGTTCAAGGTAATCTATGGCTACCAGCTGAAAATCAAGCTCTAAGTTATATGGTAGGGGTTTAGTTTTAGTGGATCCGAGCCAAATCCTCATATGGCGGGGATTCCTTGGAGGCATTAGGGAGGCAGCTGGTAGATTTGGTGGTTGACCTGTCATGAATGTTCTATCAGAAATTTCAAGCTAGGAGTACAATGGATGATGTCGAGCTCAATTTCGACAAAGACAACAAGGATATGGGAAGGGTTCATCCGTAGTCGGAGATTAAAAAGGGTGGTTGATCTGGTGGATTTAGAACCGTTGGATTCGAATGGGGTTGTATGCCCGAGGTATCTACCACGAGGGAATTTATCCACTCAAACCTAGCAGGCGGGAGGCCTCAGGGAGAGTCAATGCGGCGCTTGGTTCCAGATCATTCGGTGGACTGTGTGTTGGGGGGAAACTCTCAAAGCTTATGTCACCTTTGCATGAAAACGTAGAGTCGTCGAGGAAGGACTGTATCTATGACTCCCTTCCCCAAGATTGATTCTGCCAAACCCTTCTGAAATTGGTATGCGGGCCAAGAAGGCAAGGTACTAGAAAGTTAAGAGGGAAAAAAGAAGGATGGTGGTGGGTGAAAACGTCAAAATCAGGGTCAAACCCGACTTTTTGGGTAGAATGACAATGGGCCGCTTCTGCGACAAAGTTGCATCTCCCTCTTTGCTCAAATCCTAGTTGGATGAGAACTAGATAGGGATTATGGGATATTGTCCTAAGTATCACACCCTAGCACGGGGTTGGATCAGTTTTAAATTTCGCAGTAAGGAGGATTTGGCGGAAGTGTTTAGCAGAGTATGGGGTTGGGGGCCTTCTGGCCTAATCTTATAAGAGTGGGCGATCTCTTTTGACCGGAATCGGGAATCCCAATCTCCAACGAAGGTATGGGAAATCCTCCCAAACCTTCCAATCATTTTTTGGGATGAAGTTGTCCTAATCTCTATTGGAAATAAAATTCGGAGGTTTATTAGTTGTGAGCCAGACTAGGCGGAAAAAACAGATAGGAAGTGGGAATGGGTCCAAATTGCCGTGGAATTGAGGGAAACTTTGTTGGACGAGATAGAGTTGGTCTACGGAGGATTCTCATGGTCACAAAGAAAATATTAAAGGCAAATTACATTTAGGTGCTTCAGTTGCCATCAAGTGGGTCACCTGCAAGCCCAATGTAAACACTCTCCTTCTCATTTTCCACCATTTTAAAAAATCTGGAAAAGAAAAAATACCTTGGAGCTATATTATTCTGAGAAGCGACTATGCTCATCACGAATTGTCTTAAGTGAAGGCAAGGTCTCAAATCGAAGCTCCCCAATCGATGTTCCTATTCAAGCCTGAATCAGGGGTTCACCTGGTAAGTCTTTTTCTTAAAGAAAAAGTGAAGGTTTCTCCCAACAGTTTCAATCCCCCCCTCCTCTTATGTCAAATTTCCAATGGGTGTTTGAAGCCCTTCCTCGTCCTCAAATTCCCCCGTCTCTTCTAGAAAAGTGGTCCCTTTGGTACTTTCCAGTCAGGTGTCTCCTTATAGAAATTCTCATGGAGAATATTTGATTCAATCAATGGACTTTTCCTCCAACCTTCCTTCAAAGTCGACAATTAAGTCTAACTACCTACTTTGTTCCAAAACCAAAAAGGTTCAAGAGGACTAGACTCCAGGGGGTATGGGTCTAGACAAGGGCCTTGGAGGCCATGTAGGTTGGAAGTCCTTGATTTCCTTGGCTTAGTCAAAGGTATTGAAAGAAATCAGGAGTGGAAAGAAAACTAAAATTAATCGAGCCCTTAGAGCAGGGAGAGCCCTTGATGGGAGTTTTAAATGATTGTGTTATCATTCAATGCAAGGGGAGTTGGGGGTGCTCCTAAAGTGTTATCCCTCAAAAGGATTATTCTGTCCTGTAAGTCGGATTTCATTATGATACAAGAAACTATGTGCAGTGCGGATAAAGCAATTGAGGTCTTCTGAAAGTTTCTCAGTGACTGGTCTTTTTGTACCATTGACTCAACGGGCCTATCGGGAGGTCTGCTCTTAGCATGGAGCCCAAGTTTTAAGGCATCATTTTCATCTCTCCTCCATTAAGGAATCGTGGTGGGCTTGGTTGACCAAAACCTAAATTGTTCGATTAGATTAATAAATATTTATGACCCTTATGCCGAAAGGGTTCCCTTTTGAACAGAGGTGAGCACATCTAGTCTTTTAAATGTTCCAAATTTTATTCTTAGAGGAGACCTTAATTTCACTCTCTCTTTATGAGAGGTATGGGTAATTTATCCTCTCCAAGATTCACAAGAAATTGTTTTTATCAATTTGGAATCCCCTAAAATATCCCAAATATGGAAAAATGGTAGGAAAGGCAAGGACCTAGTGGCCAAACAGTTAGTCAGATTTCTAGTTTCAGAAAGGATGATGGAGAATCAGTGGAAATTGAAATATTGAGTGGTGGTAGGGGGTTTATATGATCATATGCCATTTGTCTTGGAGGTCAATTGGAAAACCCCTAGGCCCCCTTCTCCTATGAAATTTAACGATGCATGGCTTCTAGAGGATGACTTCAAAAACCTTGTAAAGTCATTTTGGAAGCCCTTGGAGGAGGGTGTGGGACACTCCTATATGCACCAATTATCTGAAAATGTGGGTCGAAATAGAAAATAAATCTCCCAATGGGTCAAAGTCTTTAATGGAAAATGCTCCTAGTAGCTTTGGGATGTGGAGGAAAAGATAGGTTCCATGTTGATCGATGGGAAATTAGACAAGATGATGGAGGAGGAAGAACTCAATCTAAGAAAGTGTATGGAAAAAGGAAAGAACTATTGGACTACAAGGAAACCAAGTGGAGATCGAAAACCATAGCTATATGGTTATATGAGGGGGACTGCAACAGAAAAAAATTTCATTCATATGCAAAACAAAGGATATTGATAAATTCTATTTGGGAAATCCAGGATTCCCAAGGTAATATGGTCTCCTCTTTTGAGGAAACCACAAAGGTTGGTAATGATTATTTATCAAACTTGTTTAAAGCCCGCCTAGGTTCCCCATCGAAGAAATTTTGAAGGTTGTTTATCTTTTTTCCAAAGTCCATTTTGGATGATATGAATACCTCTCTTCAAGAAAAAATATCGAAAAAAAGAAATTATGTCTAGCCTTTCTTCTTTTCAAAAATGAAAGAGCCCAAGCCCTGACGGTCTGTCTGTAGAAATCTACTTAGGGTTTTAGGAGCTTCTAAAGAGTGATCTTCTTAAGGTATCCCTGGAATCACAAAGAGTCGAGATAGTGTGGGGATCCTTCAACGCTACCTTCCTAACCCTTATTCCTAAAAAGCAAGAGACGATTTCATTTGAGGATTTTAGGCCTGTCTCGTGTGGCAACCTAATTTATAAGATCATTGCAAACCATTTAAAACCCATCTTCAGTGAAACCATATCAAAAGAGAAGTATGGCTTTCTATCTGGGTGTCAGATTCACGATGTTGTATCCCTTACTCAAGAATCTCTTCATTCCATAAAAAACAAAATTATACCCTCCATTGTTATGAATTTAGATATTTCCAAGGCCTATGATAAAGTGAATTGGACCTTCGTCCATCTAGCTCTTATTCAAATGGGGGTAGCTCTTATTCGAATGGGGTTCAATCTAAATCCAATCAATTGGATGATGGTTTGTATATAGTCATCTTCTTTGTTGTTCTCATTAACGATTATCCCTCCATTTTCTTCAGGTCATCTAGGGGCCTTCACCGGGAATGCCCTATCCCCTTTTATCTTCCTATTGGTAGAATAAGGGCTAAGCAGGATAATCATCCAAGCATGTAGGAGGGTTATTATCAAAGTTCTAAAAATCACTCCCACAAAAGTTCTAACACACTTGTTATTTGTTGACGATGTCAATATTTTTGGTGCAGGATTTGTTCAAGAGTTCAAAGCTTGGAAAGCTATTCTAGAATCATTTTATCTAGCAGATGGAATGCAAATAAATATGGTCAAATCAAACACGATTTATAATGAATTACGGGTGGATGTAAAGGTTCAGCTTCAGGAGATTCTCCCTTCTACATGTAAGAGTATTAACGCAAGGCTAAAGTATCATGGGTTCAAATTAAAACCAAACTCATATATTTTTATTGATTGGGTTTGGCTCATTAAAAATATCCATACAAGGATATCCTCCTAGTCTTACAGATGGCTCTCTCAGGGTGGCAGGATGGTCTTATTGAAGTTGGTTATGAGCATCATTCCAGTCTACTGGGTGGAGATTGCTAAAATTCCAAAAGGAATTCTTTCAAGAATTCAAAAACTCTATTTTTAGTTATTATGGAGAGGGAGAATGGATTTTGGAGGTCTTCCTCTAGTCAAATGGAATCATATATCTATGCCTAAGGACCTCCAGGGATGTGGAATTAATAATTCATAAAATATCTCGCAGTGAAAATCTTGTGGCGTTTCATCCATAATGACTTGTTATGGGGAAGAGTTATGTCTTCCAAATATCTTTCAGGTTTATCAAAAGTGGATTGGATTAGAGTTATGAGAAAGTCATGGGCGAATGGATCTATCGGTTGGAAAGCTATGATGGAGGCCTACCCATTGATCAAATAAGATTTATCATGTCATATTGGAAATGGAAATGAAGGCAGGATGAGAGAGGATCCCTAGGTCATCTCAGCGACGAGTTACAAACTTTCAGACAGTTTGATAGCTAAGCTTCACACAAGAGGGATCTACTATGTCTGGGATGCTTGCTCTAGCAGGATGGACTGTGTTAGACAAAATGAATGGAAATCGGTTTTTATGTTGGAGCTGGAAGAGAACAACAAGGAGGAGTGGTCATTTTTCATGGGCGTGTTGTCCTCCAATTTCATTATTCTTGACAAAAAAAGGAATATTCCTTAGTCTAGGTAAGGAATAATCCTTAGTCTAGGCAAGGAATGAGAACACTGGAAATTATATAGAGAAATTAAGCTATAACATGATTGTGTTGAGAGAGATTGAGGGTGACAACAAATTGTGGTGGCCTTTCATATGGGGAATGCATGCTCTAGATAAGGTGAAGCTCTTGGGATGGCTAGCGCTGGAAAACAAAATGCTCCCCTAGGACAATGGTCTAAAGTGGGGTTGGATTGGTCCAATTTGATGCTCACTCTATAAGGAAAAGCAAGAGACATAACAACATCTTTTTGTTTCATGTAGTTTCACACAAAAAGTAATGGAAAAAGTGGTTGCACCCTGGAATGTAAAATTCTAGAATCTGGAAGGTGTGTTTGGGGAGTGGGTTAAATTCTGGAAAGAAGATGTTAGTGTTTATCCTTTTCAGGCTTGTCCTTTTTTCTTAATCTACTTCATCTAGTGGAAAAGAAATATGATCATTTTCCAAGATAAATTGATTCCCCCTTTGATTGTTGCGGGTATGATCTCAAATATCTCTCGTGAATTCATAATGGAGAAGAAAAACCAAAAGCAGAAAAAGCTAGTGGTGCCTAATATATACAAAAGCGTCCCTTGAGGTTTTTTTTGACGAGGCAAGTCAAGGTCACCCAACATGATGTGGCTCAGGGGTTATTATTTTTATTGTTGAAAACCATTTTTTTAATATCCTATATACTCTGGGCCATGGTCAAACACAAAAGTAGAGCTTGCTGCTCTGTGGACTCTTCTTTTCATGGTTTCATCTCTAAATTTGAGAAAAATGCATATGTTTAGTGACTCCAAGGTTATAATAGATTGGGTAAATGGGAAATATGAATTACAGGTGGTGAATCTTAATACATGGAAGTAGCGGATCCTTTCCTTCCTCTATGAACTTGAATGGTTTTCATGCTCTCACATCTACAAATAATTAAATGAAACAACATACAAGTTATCAAAATAAGCTATGTCTCTAATGAATGGAGCATTCATGTTTTAGGAATTTTATGATGGACAGTGCATTGGGGATATTTCCTTTATGAAATAATCTTTGGATAAAGGATAGTATGTATGCAATATGGTATAAGGAGAAAAGAGTGTAAAATCAAAGGAAAATGTTTTGTTTTTTAGACTGTAAAGTTTTTTGAATAGCAATGTAAAGAGCAAAAAATGAATAGTCTCGTATGGGACTGAAATATGTATATTATTTTTTTGGAAAAAAAAGTTTTTTCTCTTCTTGGAAAAAAAACACTATGCAAGATTATGATTTACTTCAATGAATCTGCAAGATATATGATAATGTAAAGTACAAGTATTCCAATAAGTGATTAAATGCCTTAAAATAACAATCCATGATTAATAGCATAAACAACAAATTATCCACTTAAGAGAAAAGAGTTAGGAGCTAGTGGATGTGTGTGCCAAATATAATGTAAAGATAAATAGTAAAGACAACTTCATGTTTGCATTAAGGCGATTATTGTTCCAATAAATGAAACTTGGAAGAGGCTACTTGAAACAAACCAATGAATCTGCAAGATATATGATAATGTAAAGTACAAGTATTCCAATAAGTGATTAAATGCCTTAAAATAACAATCCATGATTAATAGCATAAACAACAAATTATCCACTTAAGAGAAAAGAGTTAGGAGCTAGTGGAGTGCCAAATATAATGTAAAGATAAATAATAAAGACAACTTCATGTTTGCATTAAGGTGATTATTGTTCCAATAAATGAAACTTGGAAGAGGCTACTTGAAACAAACCACTTTAAGTTGCTTTAAAGCACTAGGAATGAAATTGGCTAGCATAAATTGATGGTGTAATGTGTGCTTTGAGTGCCAATCAATCATATGTTGAAATAAGGACTAGCTAAGGTTGTCCCACACTTCTAAATATATTTTTATGATGAATAAATGTATAATTCCAACTTTAGAGTGAAGAATAAACCACCCAATAGAGAGTTTCCACTTATATGCAAGACATCTTGGATGTTTTAGCTAGGGCTTGAGATATGGAACAAATAAATAGCCCAAAGATGTTTTCATTAATTTCATATATATATATATATATATATATATATATATATATATATATATATATATATA
>SNQJ01S0014154.1:117423-130700 GCA_010110895.2 Picea sitchensis
TATATATATATATATATATATATCAATGAAATTAATGAAAACTTGAAAGAAAAGATTGAATTCCCCCTTATTTATCCAACATTAGCACTCAAATTCACTCAAACAATATCCAAATAAATGATATGTAGTTATAAACAATTTAGAAATGAATTTTACCACTAGAAATGTTAGATAAACTTGTTGCAATATTCTAGTTAATTAAATAGAAACTAGGTTTAAGAATAATTGAACTTTTAAGTACAAAACCTAGCTTGAGGGTTTCCCCAAATCTAATTTTTATTTATGTTATGCAAATTCCAAATTTGAGAGAGCATTGAAATCAACCCAAAACAAGATAATCAAGTCCTTGAAGCACAATACTATTTGGTCAATTTTCCTCTTTAATGTTTAGAGGTAAAAAATGAAGCACAAACCCTTGATAAACTAGTCTAAGAAATTAAATGAATATTGAACTTTGCATTAGACTATGAAAGAAATCCAAATTGTAATTTTTTCTTTGATTTTCCATTAGATTTCTTTCTAAACAAAGATAAAGTATTTGAATTTTGTGGTTTTTGGTTAGTTTTGGGGAGAAGACAAGTGCCTTATTCCAACTAGGGCTTATGTGGTCAAGAAGTATGCCCCTCTTAGAATTGATATATATTATCTTAATGGATTAGGGCTAAGAGACTAGAACCCTAGGGGTAAAATAATCTCTTTTCTAATCAAGATAAGGTATGTAGAACAAGGCTCTATAAGAAGGGGTTCCCAAAGGAAGCACCTTCACCAACAATATCAACTATAGCTTAATAAAATACTAAATTCTCTTGCTAGGGATTCAAAGGAAACACAAAGCAAGGAATTGAATAAATACCAAACTAACAAAAGTAGAAGGAAGGAATTTACCCTAAGACGTCTTCCTTCCAAGTGGTAGTCTCACACTTGAAACAGATCAATCTTGAAAGCTTGTAGTAGTCTTGAGCAAACATAATAAATCTTTAATGCACCAAAATAAACCAAGAGAGAAGAGCTCTAAGAATTGACACCAGTGCTTCAATAGATAGATATTCAACAAAATTGTAATCTCAAAGAAGTAGCCAACAACAAAAACCAATTGGGATGAGAGGAGGGGCCTATACTTATAGAGGAGACTTCATCATCCTTCTCATTCAATATTATTTTCTATCTCTTTAGATCTATCCTAGGAGAACTACAAAAATGACTTTTCTTCCAACTAACTAAATGAGACCAAGTCCAAATACAATAAAGATGTTCCACATGTACAATAACTACTCTAAGAGAGGAGGTTTTCAAACAAAAGAGGTTGAAATAAGGTCCAAAGAGGTTCAATGTATCTCCCAAATGCAAGGGGAGACCATCAAAAATTGGGAAGATGCCCCTCCATTGAAGAAAAGTCCAACAAGATGCTAACGTCTAGCCTCAAAGCATGGAATGGCCACACATTTGGGGTAAATTAGGTCCAGAAGAAAGGACGAATCCTCCAAATAAGTTCCAACATCTACATATGATGTCTCCAAGGTGAAAGAACATCCTCACATCATAACCTGCATGAACCATGGAAGGATTCTATCCAAGTAAAAAAAGTGTCCACATGTGCCAAAACATCTAGTAGAATAGTCCTCCAAGGCTCTCAAATCAAGTGAAATATGCCTCAAAACTGATGAATGAAGGGAGCGCTCAAGGATATAGGATGTGGCAAGTAAAGAGAAGATCCATGCATGTAAGAATATCCCAAAATTGCATCGAACAATGAGACTAGTGCCTAGGGATTCATGAATTGCCTCAAGATCTGTGAAATTTCCTCAAGCACCATGTCTCTGCATGAGCAATGATAGAGTCACCTACAAGAGTCCACAACCAAATTGTGGCAAATACATAAGTGGGGATCCATGCTTATGCATAAGATAAGTATTCTTCCATAGGTGTGACAACCTTTACAATATGAGAAACACTTTTACATAAGGGTAAAGAGAAAAATATTAGAGGTTCTCTAAGTCATGTGTCCTGGTAGATCCATCCCAAGACCCTCTCATACCTACCTTGGCCATAAATGACCTCCAAAGGATAGTTAGCTAAGCCATAAGAGCAAGGACTATCCTGAAATGGGGAATAAGAGGACAGACCATGACCAACCACAAAGGGTCTAGAAATACCACATCCTAGGTAAAAATACTTTTACATAGATCATCTAAGCATAGTCCAATACAATACACGAGTACAAGATTATCACACTTTTGGTTGATCATAATACAATAGTTCAAAGCATCATGGTGGCACATCTAATCATGGTACTCTGAGCTCTAACATCATTAAGATAGGATCAAAATCTACTCATATGATGGGTCACATCTAGAAAAAATGAGGTGTAATTAAGTGAAACTATGTTGTAACAACGTGATCCAACTTAGGGACATGTGCTCAACTCGACAGTGCATGAGAACTCCAGGGACCAAAATCTACAAAAGACATATTAAACTTAAACATTCTCACCAGATGGATGTCAAATACAAGGGAAGGGTGAAAACACAAATGCCTTGTCCCTTCCCTAAGATAGAAATAAATCCATGTGTAAATGAAATGGAACAAAGGACAAGTTAGTAGCACCATATCTTAGAGAAAATATATAACATGTAAACATAATATTTTTTTATATCTTATACTTGACCTTCAAATGTCTCTTGATTTTCAATGGAAGCATGAGAAGATTATTCATCATTGTTTTCTTATTGAGGTGATGAAACAAAATCCTCAACGGCCTCATCATCTCCAAGATAAGGATAAGGTGTTTATTAAGGATTTTATTCAACAATATCATCCTTGCTTATCACATTATACATTTCCTTGATATTTTCAATATGGGGTGTCCATCCCTTATATCTTTCTAACTCTAGAATATTATGCAATAATGGATCATGGGAGGGAGGAGAGGGATGTAAGTCATCTTCTAGATTTAGGGGAGAAAATTGACCACATTTTCCTTCAATATAATCACAGAAGAAAAAACATGCATTCTTTATTTTTTCTATTTCCACAAGAAGATTAGATGGTGCATTATCATCATATTCCATTATTATATCATCAATTTTTTTCTTTATTTTTTCTTTGATATCAAGAAAGACACACACATATTCAACTTCTTCATAACCATAGATCCAATGCCTCTAGAAACATTTAAGCAAATGTGGGAACAATTTTGTCTCTTTGATCTTGAAATTACAATACATATCCCATGCTCCTTTTCCTTGTATTGAATATGAAAATGTTTTCATCAAGATATCTTCATAGAAAATGTTAGTATTTACCATATAGTTCATAAAATATTCAAAGTGACTTGAAGCCAACCAAGAATTTCCATCAAACTTTGGGACACAGGTAAATACATCGATATGGAGCATATGTGGAAATCTTGGAACATATGATATATCCAAAGAAACAAATACATTTGCATGAAATTTTCTCTTGTTAGAGACCATACTTGAAATATACAAGGTGATGATTTTTTAAAATTGAATAATTGCATACCAATAATACAAATACAAAATATGTGGAGTCACCAATATACCTTGAAGATTATGAGAAATTGAGTTCATAAATAACCTTCATATGCTTTGAATCAATTCAAATCCCAAGTTATATTTATCTTTTCATCCTTCTTTATGTGAATTACTTCTTGTAGTCTATTTCTTTGTTAAATTTTCTTTATGTGGAGTCCCCATATGAGATATTTAAATTAATATTCACAACATCCTCATCAAAACACACATGCAAAATGAATCCCAACAAAAGTTGGGTGATTGATTTTATCCCCAAAAATGATGCCAAAAAAGGGGAGGCAGCTGCGGGGGGGATTCTTTATGATCCCGAGGGTAAAACTACTTCTCGTTATCACTGGAATCTAGGGACGGAAACTAACAACAAAGTTGAGTCCTACACCCTTTTAAAGGGAGTTCAACTGGCCCATTCCAAGGGAATACGAAAGCTTGTTGTCCTAGGAGACTCTAGTACCATAATAAGACTGATGGTTAATGGAACAAACCCCAAAGATCCCAGCTTAAAGCAAATCCTATATAGAACCCGGCTGGCTTCCAGAGAAATCAAAATCACCTTATTTCACATCCTTCAAGGAAACAATAGTGAAGCCGACAAGATGGCCAATGCGGCTATAGGAAAAAATCTCGGTACTCTCATTATCGACGGAGTTTCAATCCCAACCCCCATGTATTAATGAGCTCCCAAGAGAGAAAAACGGCCACATGGTTAAGAATTATGATAGCCCCACCCAAGTTTGGAGGAAAGGGGGCGTTCCCACCCAATACAGTTTGGGCTCACCGGATGCTCGCAATGACAGTCATGACAGCTCCACATGGATGAATTTAGTCATCCACGTGACCAATTGTAGGCGCACCATATGGAATTTTCCACACGCGAATCATCTCCCTCGAGCTCATAAGGTGGCCTTACCTCCAAACAACGTGAAATCTCTCTCTCGCATGGGAAATCCGAACTCCCTGCCTCATCTGTGTGGATTTGATCTTCGAGACTCTCACCCCCACGTCGGTTCATCTCCCCTGATGTCAGTTTCACTTCCATGATGTCGATCGATACTCTGTACAGGACTCCTCCCATGAACCTGGAGGAACAGTCGTCATTCCCTCCCGCAGCAAACATGCAGTCATCCTTGCTCTGTGTTTGGCTTTTGTGGGAAATCCCTTCCGCTCATTTTGCCCTTCCTACCCTCTTGGTACTTATATCATCCCTCTCGCCACCTTTGAGTCATTCCAGACTCCCTCTGCGATTTTCTTGGGTCACATTGTGCTCTGATATGCTCAATTGTAGAGCCTGGCGTGTCTTCTAATTTATTTTCATCCCCCCACCTTTCTCTTGTTGGATCCTTCAGCTCTTAAGCACCCCTCGGCTCCCCCTTTCTTATCCTAATTCTCAGCCTCTCAGTCATCCCCCCAAGATCCAAGCTGCCTCACATCTGTTTTTTCCCCTGGGCCATATGCAGAACCCACAGGAGCTGGCCAAGTCCAACCTCTCTTCTGACAACAGTGAAATGCAACAGGATAATTTTGCGCAGGAAGACTCAAATAATTGGCCCGAGGACAATTGGGAGGCCAAATATGAAGGATGCAGCAACTTACGAGAGAAATTGGGTGCGTTGAGCTCCAACCGGGTATTCGATATGGAAACATTATCTCAACACCGCTTCCTGATAAGTAAGCTTCAGGATGAAAGTGATGCACAGAGAAGACACATTGATGCCAACCGTCTGCAGATTGACACTCTACAGCACAGACTGGACCAACTAGATAATACACATCCCCCACAAGCAACTCAGAAGCTCAGCAAGGCTACTCGAGGAATGCCCAGTCCAATTCGATTAACCAAGTGCCAGATTTGAATGAGCCTCTCCCAGACTTCAGGAGGAATGTGCAGCAACCCAAGGTGGAGAAGAATGTCTAAGATAGTCATCTCTTACTCTCAATCATCTTTATGTATTGGTGTTATGTGTATTTAAGCGGCTCCTTCTGTAGAATCTACTCAGGAAACTCTTCACACAGATTTTTTGTAAGCAAAAGGGGATGTAACTCTCTGTATGGTCATCCCCATTTTTGTAATCATCTCTCTCCGAGAAGAAATCTGATACAACCCTCCATGACTGGGTTTTTGTAATATCAGTGGATTTTTCCACACTAATCAATATATCTTTTCCAATTCTTGTTAAAAAAAAAACAATGATGCCAAAAAAAGTTACCACCTAAACTAGCACCCTAGTGGAAAGCTCGACCATAGGTGCTACCTTGGGGCAACAAGATGGGAATCACACCACTGTCACCTCAACACAATATCCCCCTTCAATTTAGGCTAGCTCCAAAGGCCAAGGGTTCATAAATAACCTTCCTATGCTTTGAATCAATTCAAATCCCAAGTTATATTTATCTTTTCATCTTTCTTTATGTGAATTACTTCTTGTAGTTTATTTCTTTGTTAAATTTTCTTTATATGGAGTCCCCATATGAGATATTTAAATTAATATTCACAACATCCTCAACAAAACACACATGCAAGATGAATCCCAACAAAAATCGGGTGATTGACTTTATCCCCAACAATGATGCCAAAAAATGTTACCACCTAAACTAGCACCCTAATGGAAAGCTTGACCATAGGTGCTACCTTGGGGAAACAAGATGGGAATTGCACCACTGTCACCTCAACACAATATCCCCCTTCAATTTAGGCTAGCTCTAAAGGCCAAGGGGGTATCCCTATCTACTAATGATAGATCTATAAGTAAATCTCTTTAGTGAATCAATATCATGCTAGTGTATGATTTACTTCAATGAATCCACAATATATATGACAATGTAAAGTACAAGGATTCTAATAAGTAATTAAATACATTAAAATAACAATCCAAGATTAATAGCATAAATCACGAATTATCAACTTAAGAGAAAAGAGTTAGGAGCTAGTGGATGTGTGTTCCAAATCTGATGTAAAGATAAATAGTAAAAACAACCTTAAATTTGCATTAAGGTGATTATCATTCCAATAAATGTAACTTAGAAGAGGCTACTTGAAATAAACCACTTTAAGTTACTTTAAAGCACTAGGAATAAAATTGGCTAGCATAAATTGATGATGTAATGTGTTCTTTGAGTGCCAATCAATCACATGCTAAAATAAGGACTAATTTAAGGTTGTCTCACACTTCAAAATCCATTTTTATGATGAATACACATACAATTCCCAATTTAAAGATAAGAATAAACCATCGAAGAGAGAGATATTCTCCAGTTATATGCAAGACGTCTTGGACATTTTAGCTAGTGCTTGAGATATGCAACAAACAAATAACCCAAAAATGTTAGAAGCAAGATCACAATAGATATATCAATGAAATAAATGAGAACTTGGAAAAAAAGAGTGAATTCCCCTTTAGGCTATCCAACATTAGCACTAAAATTCACCCAAACAATATCCAAATAAATGATATGCAATTATAAGAATTTTAGAGGTGAATTCCACCACTAGAAATATAAGATAAACTTGTAGAAATATTCTAGTTAATGAAATAGAAACTATGTTTAAAAATATTTGAACTTTTAAGCACAAAACCTAACCTTAGGGTTTCCTCAAATATGATTTTTATTTATGTTATGTGAATTCTGAATTTCAGAGAACCTTGAAATCAACCCAAAATGAGATAATTAATTCCTTGAAGCACAACATTATTGGGCAGATTTGCCTCTTTAGGGTTTAGAGATAAGACACAAAGCACAACCCTTGATTATTGGTGTTTGTAGCATTGGACAGGTACTTTCGCATAGGTCTAAGTGTCTAGATGTGTGGAAGTCGTCCAAATCCTTCTACCTTGATACATTCATTAAAGGAATTATTAGAGTGAAGTGATTTTATTAATTAGTTGATTTTATTTAATGAAATACTAAAGTAATTAGCATTGGTCAATTAAATCTTAGCCATTGATCTCAAGTGAGGTGAGAAGTAATCTCAACTGTCAATCACTTTGGAGATTAGGGTTAGGTCATGACTTAAGATTATAAAAGCAAGGTTAGGGCAAAGGAGGAAGACACTTGTGAGAGACATTGTGCATTGATACACAAGAGGGAGAAAAGAAGGAATTTTGCTCAAGGATTGGATCATGAAGGAATGTGATTCAAGGAGATCTTGGATAGGTGGAGAAGGAATTCCATCTAGATATCAGGTCAGGGAGGAGAGAACATAGGCAACCACAAGTGGGTTTCAATAGATTGAATACACAACAGCATGGTCGTGTTGTATGGAGTTTTCTGTATAGACCTTGTGTGTCTCTATGCGGGTTTCAATGGAGTCAGGCGCGTATACATGAGTTTGCTTAAGGAAAGGCACATACATCTCAAAAGGCATGAAAGTTTGGGATCGTACAATAGATTAGGAGTTGCTAAGGTTTTCAAGTTCTATCTAAAGTTTTATGTATTTCTCTGTGGGCCATTTTCCTAGTAAGGGAGCCCTTGTAAGATTTGCAGTTATTTGAATGATAAGATTAGTTGATGGGAAGAATATCTATGTGTATTGTGTTTGAGATTTTGGTTTCCATTATTGCTTCTGCTATATTTATTTGAGTCGATTATTCGAGCAAATGTATTATGTTTTGTGAGCTGCTAATTTGATTTATAACAAGGAAGTCACTAGATAACAAGATACCTAGAGGTCATAGTACATATTTGATCCGAAAAGATCTTTTAATGACTATGGTTGAGTTTTAAGCATGATTTCATTTACCATTTAGGAAACTGATGAAATAGGAAGAATTAATGAGGAAACATAGCAGCCATAATGAAATATACAGATCTAAAAATAAGAACAAGAATCAACAAACCATAACAACAAAAGTTGTTAACGAAGTTTGGCAATCTCCCCTATGTCTCTGGGCCTTTGTCTCAGTGGGTGAGGCTTTCTTATTTATGTTCAAAGTTTCAAAAGGACATCATAAAAGTGCCAAAAGGATTACAAAATGAGCTAGTTGTGGTCTTATAGATCTCAAGAACCCATCAAAATTAACGACACTGAAAACGGATGAACGAAGCTCCCAGAAATGGCCCGCAAAGTTACTCTCCTTAATAACTTCCCTGCATAAAAATGGCTTTGGCTCAACAATTATCCAACATTTTCCTTTTTTGAACCTCATTTTAGGCTGCCAATAACATATGGTTTATATAGGCTTGAAGTGGGTAACAAACCCCCAACTTTCCCCCAAGATCTGGCCTCAAAAATATGTCTAAATCCTCCAAAAATGGCCAAAATCTCTCAAAACTGCTGAAAAATCAAATAAAATATTTATTATAAGGTTTAAAAAACCCACTTTGGAAAATAATAAGGGTGCAACCCCCTTTTTCTGGGATCCTAGTCATATGGGTGCCCTCCATGTGGCCCTACGCTGGTGCTGATTCGTTGCCCCCCTGAATTCTTGTCCCTAGTCATGTGGCTATGGCTCATGTGGCCACAGCCTTACCCCTTTCCATGTGCTTAACAGTTAAGATATAGCCCATGGTTTCCAACCCCTAGTCATGCGCCTTGGTCGACGGGCTAGCCCGGCCAACCGACACTTATCCACTCACATCCACGCTACAGTTATACGGGAGTGCTCATGTGCCATGGGCATATGGTAGTGCCAGGGTATAACAGTCGGGGCTATGCAGTGGAGTGTGTCATAGGTCATATGGGAAGGTCACATGCTAATGCCGAAGCTGAAAACGGACCGCACCCGAATGGTATAGCAATAGTGGTCACATGGTTAAGGTTTTGGGGAACGCGTTGGGGGCTGGGGCCTAGCCTCGACCCTCTCCTCCACCGAACTTACCACACACCACATTCAAATATTAATTTTTAACTATGGTTGTTAAGTAAAAAAGTGTGCGAGCTAGTAGCCCGGCCCTGCCAAGTCATTTGCTTGGACTGGAGGTCACGGGTTCGACTCCCCGAGAGTCCATACAATTTTACCACTACAACCAATGGAGGGGTTCCACGTGGCAACCCAAGACTGGTCCACGTGGCACCATGTTATTTGCCATCAAACAACAATGTGTCAAGAGATAACTCGACCACCTGTCTGCCCAGTCAACATGCCCATGTACCTGCCACGTCAGCTCGTGCCATGTGTCACCCTTGCAGTGGTGCCATGTGTCACAAAATGACTCATCCATATCTGCTCCACCTGCCCAGTCATCACACCTATCCACGTCAGCATGATAACACACTACCATGTCACTTTACGTATGTACTCCCTGTACAGTCGGCCACCAAGTCAGCATTGTACGAACTACACAGTCATTAAAAAATTTGAATGTTTGTCAAAACGAACAGATCGCGATATCTTTCGCATACGGTGTCTGTTTGATCCTGTTCAAGTTGTGTTGGATTTGTAACGACGAGGCCTACGTACACATCCGTTTTGAAGCGATTATGAGAAATTTGATTTTTAGGCCTTCCTAGACGCCATTTTGGTTCCGGTATCCATTTTGGATCAGTATTTCAACATGGTATCAGAGCATATGACCTGAGAGGAAGTCCAATCTCATATCCACAACATGTGACAACAAATCTATCAAATATACAAGGAGATCTCATCAAATTGATAACCAACAGTCAGAAATCAAGGGTTGGATTTCAGAGAAACAATTGTATTGAAGCAGAAGTAGGGGTTGCAGTCGTACATAGTTGTACACATGTTGCATTAAGAATAATCATGTACATACATATGTTTTCTTTAAAAAATCATGTACATATGTGGGTTTCAGTCGTGACAAGCGTGCACAGGGTTGTATAGGTCAGTACAGGGGCAATTTCAGCAGCAAGTTATTTCTAGGGAAGTTTATCAAGTCTAAGGAATGACATCAACAAGTCTGAGAGTTGAAGATATATTGGATGGAGAATCCAACTTCATATATTGGAAAGCAAGATTTACTTTGGCTTTGAAGGAATATGACCTTTGGGAGTTAGTGGACAAAGTAGTTGTTCCACCGACATATCTGCTAGCTTTGGTAACTCACGAGAAGAAGGAGATTAAAGTTGAGCAGGTAATCTTAGATTCAATGAAGGATCATCTAATTCCTTAGTTGTCCAAGAATAATATGACCAAAGATATGTTTGATTCCCTAATAGGATTATTCCAGAGCATAAACATGAATAAGAAGATGGTCTTAAGAAATAAACTTAGATCTGTGCAGATGTCTAGATCTGAAAATGTTACCAGCTACTTCATCAGGATCACTCAGATGCATTATCATATTGAAACTATAGGGGAGAAATTGGATTACATAGAGCTCTTTAATGTGGCATTGAATGGTTTTCCCAAGTCTTGGCAGCCATTTTTGAAGGGATTTTGTGCTCAGGAAAAAATCCCAGATTGGTAGAGGTTTTGGGATGATTGCATCCATGAGGAAAAACGGGTTAGGTCTAAAGCAGGAAAGCAAGGATATGAAAAGGAGGAGAACCTATCCCTTGTCAGTAAGACAAGAAATGGAAAAGGAAAGGCTCCAAGGGTAATTATGAGGAGTCAACCTCATAGCGACGTAAGAAGGAATTGAGTAAAATCAAGTGCTTCACGTGCCACAAGTATGGGAACTATGCATCATAGTGTCGGGAGAAGAGGGGCAAGGGATGATGCAGAAAAAAACATCAATAGAGACACAATTGGATGAGTTTGCAACAAAGTTTGAGAAGGAATTCTCACTGATCTCATATCTCTCTACTAGCAGCAACTCAAGGAGTGTGTGGTACTTCGACAGTGGTGCATCTCATCATATGAAAAAAGCATGGGATTTATTCAACAATCTAACAGAGAGGGACTCATGGGTTCATGTGGAGCTTGGTGATGATGCCAAGTATGCAGTGAAGGGAGAGGGAAAAATCTTGTTCCATCTTGAGTCAAGAGGTTCGTTTGATGCTCGGTATGTGCTTTATGTACCAGAACTGAAGAAGAACTTTCTCTCGGTTTCTATTTTGGAGGACAGGGGTTTTTCTATGAATTTTCAAAGAAGGAAAGTACTCATACATCCAGAGGGAGATAGCCTTGACATAGTAGTGAGAATTGGGATCAGAGAGGGTCAGTTATACAGGTTGTAGGGAAATATTGTAGTTGTATCCAAGGGGATATTGGATCATGGATTGATGTTAGTGACAGAGGATGAGGAGTAAGAGGATCAAAAGGGTGAGAAGAGTTCACAAAATTCTAGTGTGGGGAGTCAACCTTCACATGGGAAGAGGGAGTCAGCCCCTTCCTATTATGTTAGGAGATCAAGTTGGTACGATATGACATTGATGGATGCTCAGGAGCAGGAGGAAGCTCGTGGGAGCACATTAATGGAGAGAGGGCCTTCGACGAAGTTTCCAAACTCCATGGAACTGATATGTTACATCATAAATTATGAGACTTCTAGTGTTCAGGGAGCAGCTGACCAGCAAGGTTGGAGGGATGCTAGTGAGCATGATGATGTGTGCGACATTTTTCTAAGGTTGGAGTGAGAACCAGTTCCAAGTGGCTCTTGGAGAAGTGTCTTCTTCGCTAAGAGGGAGTGTTGTTGTTTGTAGCATTGGAAAGGTACTTTCGCACGAGTCTAAGTGTCTAGACGTGTGGAAGTCAACTGAAGCCTTCTATGTTGATACTTTACTTTAATTAAATGAATTATTAAAGTAAAGTGATTTTATTAATTAGTTGATTTTATTTAATGAAATGCTAAATTAATTAGCATTAGTGAATTAAATTTTATCCATTGATCTCAATTAAGGTGAGAAGTAATCTCAATTGTCAATCAACTTGGAGATTAGGGTTAGGTCATAAATCAATATTATAAAAGCAAGGTTAGGGTAAAGGAGGAAGACACTTATGAGAGACATTGTGTGTTGATACACAAGAGAGAGAAAAGAAGGACTTTTGCTCAAGGGTTGGATCATGAAGGATTGTGATTCAAGGAGATCTTGGATAGTTGGAGAAGGACTTCCATCTTGAGATAAAGTTAGGGAGAAGAGAGAACAAACACATCCGCAAGTGGGTTTCAACAGATTGAAGTTGCAACAACAAGGTCGTGTCGTATGGAGTTTTTTTGTACAGTCCTTATGTGTGTGTACACGGGTTTCGGTGGAGACAGACACATATACGTGGGTTTGCTTAAAGAAAGGCATGTGAATCTCGAGAAGCATGAAAGTTCTAGATCGTACAACAAACCAAGATTTGCTAGGGTTTGCAGGTTCCATATAAAGTTTTCTATATTTCTCTGTAGGCCATTTTCTTAGTAAGGGAGCCCTTGTAAGATTTGAATTTTATTTGAATTATAAGCTTAGTTGATGGGAATAATATTTGTTTGAGATTTTGGTTTCTAGTATTGCTTCTACTATATTTATTTGAGAAGATTAATCCAACAAGTGTATTTTGTTTTGTGAGCTGCTAATTTGATTTACAACGAGGAAATCACTAGATAACAAGATACCTAGTGGTTGGGGTAGGAATTTCAACATTGATAAACTAGTCTACGGATTTTTTGGGGGTTTTGGTTGGTTTTGGGAAGAAGACATGTTCTTTATTCCAACTAAAGTTTATGGGGTCAAGAAGTATGACCCTCTTTGAATTGGTCTATCTTATCTTAATAAATTAGGGATAAAAGACTAGAACCCTAGGGGTAAAATAATCTCCTATATAATCAAGATAAGGTATGTAGACCAAATTCCCTATAAGAAGGGGTTCCCAAAGGAAGCACCTTCATAAAAAATATCAA
>SNQJ01S0014155.1:37484-69711 GCA_010110895.2 Picea sitchensis
TGATGATCAGATAGAGCACTCAAGAGGTGGAGTATAATGACGCAGAGTCTGCATGCAGAGGCATGGAAAACATTGCATGCAAAAGGTGCATAGGCGCTATAAATACACGGGACAGAGAGGAGATTGGGTTGGTTGTTACAGTGGGAATTTGCAGTGGCTATTGGAGTTTTGTTGTGGTGATTCATGGGTGAAGAAGAATCAGAGTGGCACAGCGAAAGCGTGGTGGGCCCATAACCCGGACATTGTAAATGATATGAGCAGAAAAGCAATAAGGCAGACAGAGAAACGAAGTGGAGCAGAACAATGATAAGTCAGGTAGGACATCATCGAAGATCATATCACTGTAATAAATTCAGTAGCAAAGATTTATATTTCAGGGTGGTTGGGAGGTGCTAGGGAGGACTGTTTTCCTCATTGGTTCAAGTGGGTGCTTGAACACGGGGAGTTGGTGCTTCCTTCTAGTGGGTGCTAGAGAAAATAGAGAGTTGGTGCTCTCAGCAAGTTGTAGCTTGCAAAACAGAGGTTGCAGCCTCATTATGAGTTGGTGCTCATATGTATGATAATGTAAAGAATGTAACTATTACTTATCATATAAAGAAAAAGAGGTTTTTACCCTGTATGGGTTTCCTCAAGAAATATCTGTCTCTGTGTTTCTCATATGTGTGACTGATGCCGAATTAGCCATTGTTTATTTCCCTGCATTATTGTGATTATCATTTAGTGTCTCAGCAAAGAGTTTAAAAGAAGCATAATTGTTTAAGCACGGTAACAACTGATTCACCCCCCCCTCTCAGTTGACCAACAGTCTCCTCTCACGAGCTTCTATGAACCCTTACCAACACGTCTAGATCACAATTGCATGAATTAAAATGAAAAAGAAACTAATACCTCAATCTATCGTGCTTCCTCGACAACAACGCCAAAATGTTGGGCTCTAAAGATGTCCTAAAAACAACCTCTATGCATCAGCCAAAGGTAGGCGTTGGCACAAGCATTTTACTTGTTGCCTACGTAGGTTCTTACCTTCTGTTTTCAATACCCAGCCTCCAGAGATGCAACACCTGTAAATGAACAACAATTGTAAAGAGAACGACAGTTGTTCTATTCAAATGAATGACACTTCTTGTAAAGGGAACAAAAATCGTAACAAGGGGATAGCAGTTGTTACATTGGGTTGCACTAATGTTGAATTAATTGCATTGTAGTACTTGCCCAACTATCTAATTTGTCAATCCGAGGTTTGTAAACTTACGAAGCACACACGAAGTATATGAAAGATTGAAGCAGGACTAATCTAATCTAATGTTTAAGCTATGACTGAAATTGAATCATTAATCTAATGCAGGAAATTGAAACACATGACTTGGAATTGAAATTAATCTAGGAATGAGAAATTGCGCAAATGAAATTAATCTAGGAATGAGAAATTGCGTAAATGAAATTAATCTAGGAATGGAGAACTGCATGAAGGAAAATAAAATACAACATGTGAAGAGTTGAATGACACAACAACATATGTGAGCTCATGCAAATGAAGCAATCTTACATTACAATAATCAAATCAATCTTCATAACAAAATAATGAAAGAATGGAAACCGAAACCATAAATCAAAGCTAAGAATCCCTTTCTCTTTCAAACCTTAATGACTACCATTAATGACTACCCTAATAACTCTTACTCCCGCATGAAGAGAGAGAACTCTCTTTTATACATGAGAGCCTTGAAGATAAGATAACCATCTCATAATTAAAGATCCACTTTTCTCTTAACCTATTTCCCATTATTACAAAATATAATCCCTTCAAATCCTCACACATATCTCTCATATATCTTGGATAAGATATGTTATCCAAATCTCCATGATCTTCTCCTTGGAATAGGCTTGAATTATCTCCTCAAATCTTGAAATGGTTGAGGAAGTATTCCAGAAGTCCTTTTGAATTAATCCTTCACATATTCCTACACATTACAAAGCTCACACATTTTTGAGATATATATGAAAACATGTCAATTTTATAACATTTAATCGCAAATTCCCTTTTAATACTATAATGAATAAAGTGGAAAATAATAAGGTGAAACCCAAATGTATTTATGAAAATGATGTCATGAAAGGTTAATGGGGCGATAAAATGTGAAGAATAATGAAGGGAAAGGTGGATGAAAATAGGACATTTATGAGCCTCAAGAGTTTCTTGGATGAAAAAGGGGCTTAGCTTTAAAATCACCTGCGTAATTCGCAAAAGAATTCAGCTGCAAAAATTATTTCTATGTGAAAGAAGAAGACAATGATTCAATCTAAGGCAACAAAGGAACATTCCCTAACTGAGAAACATAAATAAATATCTATACTATGGGTACATTATTCGTAAGTCCATCAACTCCAAGAAAAAATGAAGGTCGTCAATTGATTAGTGAGTGAAATGCGATCCCAACCATTCATTGGGGGAGGGTCATTAAATCGATTTGTGATATTAGGAGTAGATGTACTCCGATGGAGAAGGACTCCGACAATGAAGAGTGTGAATGTGAAGGACGGTGAAGCTCCGACATCATTGTCTGAGTATCCTCATCAAAGTATGATTGTCAGAGTATGATGATGAGGATATGTGGTGGGTGCCACAACTGCATTAGAGCCACGTCAGATGACACATGAGAGTGTGAGTTGCGTGGATGCCATGTGGGAGTGGGAAGAAAAGGTTAGATTTGGCTTAGGAAACTTTAGGAGGCCATAAATTTCAATCCATAACTCAGATTTAGGAATGGTTAGAGTTGTTGGAAATCTCTCGATGAGAAGAATCCAACTATGAGATTTTGTTAGAGGAAATAATATAGGAAAAGAAGGAGAAAACCCAATATTCCTTGGTCCTAATTTTCAAGAGATAGGGAAGGCCAAAAGAAGAATACATTAGGGATCAATCCAAAAAGGATTGGGGAAAATTATGTAGGAAAGGTGGATCTAATAGCCTTGGAAGCTCAAGACCCCAGGGAAACAGGAAAAGGGGAAAATTGGTGAGGATCAAAGTCAAGGTTCTAGAAAATAATCAACAGATTCCCCCCATAGGCCTCTCAAGGTTGGAGTGGTCATGCGAACAAAGTGGCTTTGCAAACATTCTCCTCCAAAACAAAAGAATGGTATCAGCCATGCAATCAAAAGAAGACTATCCAATACAATAAAAAATATATTCCCTTCCTTTAAACCAACTTATAATAGTGTTAGGTTTATTGAACAATAATATGGTGACTATCGATGAGTGTTTTAAGACTACATAAGTTAGTTCAAAGTAGAAGAGTAGAATCCATATGCAAGAGCATAAGTATGAAGTCATGAAACATAACATGTTAGCAAGAGGATGCATAATTTGAATTAGTCAGTCCACAAATAATTAGCCATAACCTCATCCAAGACATGCAATATAACATCAGACCTTGCAACCACATAGTCTCATCAAACACTTCAGAATCAACGAATAGTTTGAAACAAATGTCAATGAAACATCATAGGTCAATAAGAATCACGAAGAAAATTGAAATCATTAGATCGAAAGGAATAATCAAAACCAATAAAAAACAATCATCCCACAATATTAAACCTCCAACTCCCTCAAAGTTGGCAAAGACATAAATTTAGGCTCAAGCAGTAGAGGATTAGGAAATAAGATTGAAATTTTAGTAGGGAACCCCTTTCCTTTCACTTGTAAAAACAAAAAAAAAGGGGGGGGGTTGTTGTGGCCACAACAAACAATGACACATTGGAAGAACCATTTATGTCTGTCAATAGAAGTCTAGGGAATATACTTCAGATTTGATTTTTAAAGATGAGTTCAACACATTGCAAAATATTTTCCAATAGTCATTGGTACCACAATGATGCCAAAATTCTAAAATATATAATCCAATTTTCTAGTATTTGGAATCTAACACACCCTTTTCAAAGAGCCAAATAATGAGAATTTATTTTACTAGTTGTAGAGTTCAAATTAGTTTTGGTTTCAACTATGGGTTTTTACTTTTAAAACAAGCAAACATCTACTTAAGTGTCTTCCTCATCTCTCTTCCCCTGACATTGCTTCGCTTCTAGGGAGCGTCTATAGCCCCGACGAAGTTACCTCGGTACCATACAAGCATATCCCTACTTCCAACAGATATCCATAGCCCCGATGGGTTTACTTATATTTCCCACACTATTAATTGTGCTTTCAACTTCCTTTTTTATTTCAGAAAATTCTCACCCTTTTAGATTTAGATATAGATATGCATATGCACTAGGGTGAATGAAGCGGGGTGATACAAGAGTTTCTTTGACTTTCTAAGTAGATGTTATGAATTTTAGTTTAACCCATAGGTTTCCCCAAAAACTATTATGTTATTGGTCATTTTATCAATGTGAAGTGGATGGAGGTCAAAGAAAAGAGTGGATAGCCACTTTCCTATACTTATGGATAGCCATGATACGCACAACAGGCACATGTGTTCCTCCATAATTATCAGTCCATACCTACAACTGAGAACTTCATGAATGCTCACTTAGAGAGAGAAACCCATGCATCTTATGACTTGTAAAAAAAATCTTCAATGTGTGACCATAATTGACCAAACCCTCACAAAATTCAAAGAGAATTCTTCAAGGAAGGCTAAGAGCCAATTCAATTTAAGGGAAACACTAGTTGTCAAATAAAAATATGGAATTAAGATGTACAAGCAAAAATCAGGAATGAAATCAGAAATCAAATTTTTGAAAAAAGAAAAATAAACTAAGGGATCTAAGACTAAATTGTCAGTCATCAAAAAGAAAGAAAACTGGCTAAAAAATAAGAAGAAAACCCAACAACAAGGAATAAATATGTTGCAACAAAAAAGAGAGTGTTTTTCAGTGAAAACTCAAAAGAGTATCCAAGGGGAATAATCAGTCAATAAATAGAAACCATTCGATATCAAGCCCAACAGAAAAAACTCCCCGAGTTTTCGATATGAAATGACGAACAAATTATATTACAAGAATTGACGATTTAGTATAAAATATTTGTGACACAATTATCCAATCCAATTTCTTTCATTGAGGGAAAAAAAACAATCTTCTGGGAACCTAGAAATATGGGTTAGTGTAGATGCTCAGTGAAAATACATTTTCAAAATCCAATTTCATATAATATTCCATAAACCCAAATGCTCTCAATATTTCTTGACTTAAACAATTCCTTTGCAATTTTAAAAATGTTTAATTTTCTGATAACAAAATTTACATTTCACATTTCTCACTCAAGTGCAATTTTCTCATTTCTATAAAAGATCATCAATAACTACAAAGATCCCAATAATTCAATCTAATAAAACAAAGAGGAAAATCACAATTAGGGAGGTCATTAAAATGACTCCAAACAATGACTAGATCAGAAACAATATAAGAGTAAATGAATGAGAATATATTTCTAATAAGCTATTGAGTTGGTGACAAAAATGTTGAAAGGAATCTAAGCGACCAAGTTTAGATCAACACTTCCCTAAGTTGCTTTTAATCAAGGAGAAAACTTCAGAGTTGTTGGTTGCACAATCCATTTTCCCAACTTGCATACAAAAGAGAACATTGTGATCAACTCTTAGACAACTCGAGAATGATTCTTCCTCTAAATGGCTAACTTATTGAAATGAAATTAAACTAAAATATATTGAAGATAAAAATTAAACTAATTCTAGGAAAAGCATGCCAAGATAAAATAAACTTAAACTAAGTTGGTTGTCATAAAAATCTATGTGAAGGTCAGTGCAGTTATCAAGTATTTGTTAGTTGTCTATTCAATCAAATATCACATCCTTCTCCCTAAGATATGAGAAGTAAGTTCTTTCTCTCAAAATTCCTTTTACCATATGACTTTAGTGTCATGATTGTTGTGATATTTGGATCTATGAACACAATGTCTTGTTCCTAAAATCATAGTTAATCAAATTAAGAAAATAATACCATAAGACTTCAATCCCATCCATCTTTTGATGATATCAATCCATCAACAAACAAGATTTATAAAAATGAGATTGAAAACTTAATGAATTGGTAGTGCTAAGATCGAGTATTTAGTTAATCATTGGATTGGGTTATAAAAATATGGGTTCCCAATCAATTTTCCGAAAAATATATCAACAAAAGATTCAAATTACCATGCCATCCAGAATGTCAAAAATGTGTTTCTAGGCAACGTGAAAGAATATACATTTCTACTGTATAAGAGAGGAAGCTTGGGTGAAGAAATCTACAATGTAAAAGGAAGACTCGTACTTAAAAGACCTATTGAACAGAGCATAGGACAATGGCAGCCAATGCCTAAAAATTAAAACCAAGTGATGACATAAAATAACTAAAATGAAAATAAGAAATCAGGTAAGCTTATTATACAAAAATTCTATGCAGAAAATTCATGTTGGCTGAAAGTGATAAAAAAAAAAGAAGTGGATGAGAAAGAAAAGATTTGGATAACTCAAAAACCAAGGAAAAATAATCATTTAAGGAAATAGCACAAACTTGGAGTGACTTCACTTTTAGATGGGAAGAGTTTTAATACTTAGAATTTAGATTCAATGTGTATGGGATATAAAAAATCAGAACTTAAAAAGTATATCAGCCAAGAAAATTTTTCCCATTAGAATCATGTAGATGTGAATATAGGACAAATATGAGTTCATTTTAACTACAAGAGGGAATGTATAGTGTCTTAATTTAAAATACCCCACTTGCAAGATTCCACAATGCATTGGAAACAATTTGACATGGTGATCATGCATAAAAATTAGTGACTTGGAAATTTCCCAACACAGAAAAATTCAAGAATGAAATGAAGTAAATCTTCTCCACATCAAAATTAAATTCAAAATCCATCCAAGGGAAAATTTAGTGGGAAATCATTCTATGTATTTCCATCTCTATTGAGAATTCATTTATTGATTAGCCAACAGTAAATAAAAAAAATGAAAATAGAGAACTATTTAAAAAAAACTAGGAAGCAAAGCTAAACTATGCAATAGAAAGGCACTAATTTATTCCATTCTATTCCTATCCTACGCTACTAATGAATGAAAATGAGCTATGTAAAGTCATAATGTCAATGTATCCATCCAAGTAATCCAAATCCTTCAAACATATGTTCAAGACAAAAGATAATTAGTGACAGAGCTTGGAATAAGAATTGAATAAAAGTAATCAAAATTAACTCATGATAAACTCTATTCACCATATTAAATATATGATAATGATAATTCATGGGAAATCATTCCAAGTAATATCTCTCCAAGCATGCTTCAATTCTATCATAAAATCTTGCACTTGTATCATAGAATTGATGGAATAAGTTCGATGGAAAGTAGCATACCAAATGAGAATTGTGCATAGAGTTTGTATAAAGTGTGCTTGGTGAGATAATTTTTGTGCTAACAAAGCTGTTTATCCCTAAAGATAAACCAAAATAATGAGGGCCTGGAATAACCATCGACATAGACCGAAGTGCCGCATTATGTTGGCAAACCTCCTTGGACTCATACTTCAAGTAACTGACTACCTGAGATAGACTAGTAGATCATAAGATATGCATGGGTTAGGACCAACCATGGTATAAGATATAATTTCAAAACAATGGTGAGATCCACTAGTATTAACAATATTCAACAAAGGGCTACTTGAACAAGGAGATTCACTATTTATCAAAAATGAAGAAGAAAAAGAAGAACACATCCTTTGATACAAGTTTTCTACAGAATTCTCTTCATCCCATGAAAAATGATGATAAGGATTGGTTATAATTAGTTCATGGGAAGAGGCCTTATCCTCTCTAACTTCCAAATGCACATCAACACCATCAAGTACTTCAAAAAGGGTTAGTCCCATTGAGTCGATTTGAATAGGACCATGAGTATGTCCCTGCAAAGTTAAATGATTAAAGAGATTGGGACATAAATAAAAATAATTGGAAGAATTCAGAGAATGAAAAGCTTCTCTAGAACAAGAGGGGATTTCAGAAAGTGACTCTCTAAATGGTAGTTCCTCCTCTTTAAAAACATCATTGAATGATTGTGAATCAGTGTGCTCCACACTAGGTGTGGTTTTATAATCAACATGTTCTTCCTCAAGATAGTTTTTCTCTTGTAAACAAGAAGTGGGTTGTTGTGTTACAAGAGGAATGCATTGTATGTTTATTTCTTCTCCTTGAGTGAAAAAATCAACATGGATGTATTTCTCTTGCACAACATGAGGATCTAAAATATCTTCCAAAGCATATTCACAGTTAAAAGAGAGGAGGAAATTACAAGAATTATTAGAACAAGAAGTTTCAATAAATGATCCATCAACAATAAAAAAACATTCTAGCTCTATGTCAGTTACACAAGGATAATTTGTAACAACGTGACAATCCAAATAAAGAGGAAATAATTCGAAATTATCCATGGGTGAGGAAATATTCATTTCATGAGTGTCCATATTTTCTTCATTGACAAAATGATCAAAATTTAAAGTTTTCTCCATAGCTCACTCCATTTCTTGTGATGAAAAATATGAGACAGGAAAATGAGAACCTGACATAACCATCGATGTGGCCCGAAGTGTCCCATTATAAGTAGGAAAAACCTCATCTTGGTCAACTAGAGAAACATATGAACTTGAATTCAAACAAGAGGTTTTTTTCCATCACAAGGAAAGGAAGGGGAAATGGAGTGGTGAGAGGATACATATTCTTCTTCCAAAAAAAAAATTCTATCTGATCTATGTCCCCCACAATAAAGAAAGATACAGACATATAAAATCCATCCAAACCATTAGAATTTTCAAAATTTTCATTTAAATCTAAATGATCATGTAAAGGAACACTAGAACATGATTTAGATTCTTTATCCACTAGTTGGTTTGTTTCAGTAGTAAGAGAAACTAAACATGAAATCAAATCATTGTTAGAAGGCATGTCGTCCAAAGGAAACCTATAGAAAAGATGAACAAATCTGATAATACAATATGCAAGAGATTCATCTTCATTCTTCTTAAGCTCTAAAATTTATGCACATAAATTATCATAATCATAACCCTCAAACGCATGCAAATATTTACATACAAATTGTTCCCATGTGTGAATATAGGAAGCTGACAAAGTATCACACCAAATCTTGACCCAGCCTGCAAAAGTGAGAGTGAATAACTTGCAAATGATATTTCTATCAATGATATTGTGAGAACCACAAAATTTACATAAATTAAAATCATGTTCAAATGCAGATATTTCACCCTCGCCATAAAATATTAGTTGTGACAAGAAATATAAAATATTTCTAGGAGGTTTGGGAGGTACAGTACCAGAAAAACACCTCCATAAAGGGATATGGGATGGAGCTATTAGGAAATTAAAATAAAAATCAATGCAAATGACTCCACAGGCTCTGCCTGTCATATGGCCCTCCTTCTAGCACCATTTCTGTTGACGGCCCATAATGACCCGTTCAATCAGATGAGGGAAAATGCCTGATGGAAGATCCCAATAAGATCCACTCTTATTTGAGGTAGAGTTTCCCACAATTTTATGGGCCTCGTTGCCACTCAGAATTAAAAGAATAAAAAGGGGAAAGACACCGAACTTTCCCCCAAAGTGTTCTAACTAATTCTAAGACTAAACTAACTAAAAACTAACTAATCTAATCTAAACAAATTCTAACCTATCCCGAGAGAAAAACTAGAAGAATGAGTACAACAAGAGATGATTTCATCAGAATCAGAAAAAATTCATGTATGCTAATGATATGTGATAACAATAATGATGCAAATACACAGACAATTAGTTGTACAATGCATATATAACATCATTTATGTACCCACAAGGAAACCAATGATAGCATAAGAAGACAAACTAGATTGCATAAATAGTTCGTACGACACCATCCCATCTACTCAAACATGAGACAAATGCACAGAGAATAGTCTCATGTACATCCACAAAAGCCACCAATTTTCGAAATTCCCCTTGCTCTTTATTCCTTAGAAGTAGTAATACCATCTTTTGTTACAAAGGGAAAAAGTTGTCTTTCTATGCCATGAGTTCTCTTTTATAAGACAAGAGAGAGGCTCTTCATTTCTCATCATTGTTCGTTTCATTTTCCTTCCATTTATTTTCTCTCATTTCAAAAATGGACACATGTAAGCATTACACAGAGAAACTGAACGGACTCATGAGTCATTATTTTCATCCTTGAATAGTTTATAAATGATATCTGTTTAAAAACACTCATTGCCTATGTCCATTTGCGTTATATTTTTTTTTCCGAACGTTTTTGGGTGTTTATGGCTTCAACCTGTAGAATGTGATCATTGTGTCTTATTCTCCTATGTCTTAAATTTTCATTGAGATATTTATAGCTCAATTTCATTGCTTGCAGCTCAAGATATGATGATTTGAAGTCAACATACTTGGTTTTTCATCCAAATTTGGATTCCATCTGTGTTTTGAATTTTCAATAAATTTACACTCTCAATCTTCCCACATTTTCTATTCCATATTGTTCTTCTCTTCAACATCTTTCTATCGAGCTATCCTAAGCTTGATTTCATTACTTGTAGCCGCAGATATGACTACTTGAAGTTGGTATGACCATTTCCCCCCCCAAATCTGTGGTTGCCGATTTTTTGCATTTTATGATGTATTTTTTCCATTGTTTGACCTGGAGAGTTGAACCAATGTGTTCCTTTGTCCACCAACAAGGTATCACAGGCCTAATTCTGACACCTGTAGAAAAATTTGTGTTTTTTTTTTAAATTGTCACTCAACAGCCATTGATCAAACTCATGGGTTAATCTAGACCATTGATTCTTGAACCTGCAAAAGAGAAAACCCACAAGATCAATGGTTCTAGTAAGTTGTCCATCAGACCTCGAAAAGAGAAAAGTGTGTGTTTTCATAACTTCACATCGAAGTCTTTCTAACTCCTATCCCATTCCCATACTGATTCATCAACTCCGAGAGTGAGATCTAATCATTGAATAGATCTAGAAACAATCCCCACAATCCATTGAAAGAGCCATCCACTGACAGGTCTAGGATATTTTGAATAAATCCAATGATAAGTACAATAAACACCATGATCAACACATGGTACCACACCAGTTTCAGGTTGGTGACAAAGTTTGGTTAAATCTGAAGAATGAGCGTCTCACCGGGCCCCATCGAAATATTTTCCCACTTCGTTATGGGCCTTACACTATCACTAAGGTTGAGTGTATCAATACTTTTAAGCTCAACACTCCACCCTTCCTTGGTATGCATTCAGTGTTCAATGTGGACCTCCTTCAACCATATTTTCCACACTTATTGGAAAATTCTAAGATCGCAAAACAAATAAATCCAACAGAGCTCAACCTTGACTGCATGGAACAAGCATCCACTAATCAGATAGTGGAAACATAGGTCAAGGGCACTCGCCAATAGCAAATCCAGCTTTATCGAATTGTCAAAGCAGGGAAAATNGGGGGGAGGATTGATCCAGGTGGATATTCATGGCCACCCGCTATTCTAACTCTCTCCTCGTGTCCGTTTGTGTTCAACACGTTCTTCTGTACTACTTTGTAATTATGGATTCTACACTTTTGGGGATATCTGAAGCTCCACACATCCTCCAGGTGGATATGGGTGGCCTATCACCTAATCCAATTGGCTTATTTTGTATGTTTTAATGTCAGCACATCTAGTTGTACTTCTGGGGCCGTTTTGGGGTGCTAAACATTGTTTTTTTGGCTTGCCACAATCAAACTAAAGTTAGAGTTAGAGTTTGATAGCGGAATGCCTAGATCTTTGAAATACCTTTCCAACAGGCTATTACGCTCCTAAAACAGAGGTCGTGTGAAAAATTTACGGACCTAGGAAGTTGAAGAACCAAATTACACCAGCTTACCCATAGGGCCCACATGACTTTTGGCATTTCACCTTCTAGGGTTAGGTTTTTGGATGTCTAGGGTTTTGGCATTCATGAGTAATATCAAAAATGCCTATGGAGCCTCATTGTAATCCACTCTTCTCAGACGGATGTGCATAGCAGCCACATCTCCTCTCGGAGATAGCTACCACCATTCGAGCAAGTTTTCAGTTCTGCAGTTTTACAATTTCAGCCTATTTCATTATTTAATAGAAGATATTGTTCACTGGATATTTGTGTTATTCTCCATATCTATGTGCTTATTGTATTCAATCTGTTAATCAGTTCATTCTGCTCCTAAATCCAAATCATTGCGGCTACAATACCCATAGTACAGATATTTATTTATGTTTCGCGGTTAGTGAATGTTCCTTTGATGCCTCAGATTGAATCCTTTTCTTCTTCTTTCACATAGCAATGTTGTTTGCAACTGAATTATTTGGTGAATTATGTAGTATCTTTTGAATCTAAGCTCCTTTCCCTTCCAAGTGACCAACATCGAAACCAAGGGATTATTATTTTTCAAAGTTTCACAAGCTTAAACCTCAAGCACATTGCCAAAGTGAAACTCTCCCAAGCTATCGATCGTTTCCTTGAGTGAACGGTTGGATCTTTTTCATGCAATAATATTCCAATTATAACTTTGGATGGTCGGAGTTAACACTCTAAATCATCTCCTTCAGACTACGAATGAATTTTAATTGTGACCATTGATCGTCACTGAAAGGACGATCCAGATATTTCGCATGCAAAACAGAGCTATGAGGGAATATTCTTCGATACCTCTTGTCGATACCTTGAAACTTCACAAATTTTCTAGATGTTGAATAATTATCTCTGACTACACGTCATCACTTTTTTCGAGATTTAACCTTCAACACATGAATCGAAAAAGGAATATTCTTCAATTCTTTTCTTCGATATCTTCTATTAAATAATGAAATAGGCTGAAATTGTAAAACTGCAGAACTGAAAACTTGCTCGAATGGTGGTAGCTATCTCCGAGAGGAGATGTGGCTGCTATGCACATCCGTCTGAGAAGAATGGATTACAATGAGGCTCCATAGGCATTTTTGATATTACTCATGAATGCCAAAACCCTAGACATCCAAAAACCCAACCCTAGAAGGTGAAATGCCAAAAGTCATGTGGGCCCTATGGGTAAGCTGGTGTAATTTGGTTCTTCAACTTCCTAGGTCCGTAAATTTTTCACACGACCTCTGTTTTAGGAGCGTAATAGCCTGTTGGAAAGGTATTTCAGAGATCTAGGCATTCCTCTATCAAACTCTAACTCTAACTTTAGTTTGATTGTGGCAAGCCAAAAAAACAATGTTTAGCACCCCAAAACGGCCCCAGAAGTACAACTAGATGTGCTGACATTAAAACATACAAAATAAGCCAATTGGATTAGGTGATAGGCCACCCATATCCACCTGGAGGATGTGTGGGGCTTCAGATATCCCCAAAAGTGTAGAATCCATAATTACAAAGCAGTACAGAAGAACGTGTTGAACACAAACGGACACGAGGAGAGAGTTAGAATAGGGGGTGGCCGTGAATATCCACCTGGATCAATCCTCCCCCCTTAAGAAGAAATGGCATCCATTGCATTGATTTTCCCCATCAGGTGAGGAAAATTCTATTGGATTTGGCCCTGGGTGAGCCACTTGACTTGTTGTAGGATTTTCCCTGCTTTGACAATTCGATAAAGCTAGATTTGCTATTGGAGAGTGCCCTTGACCTATGTTTCCACTATCTGATTAGTGGATGCTTGTTCCATGCAGTCAAGGTTGAGCTCTGTTGGATTTAGTTGTTTTGCGATCTCAGAATTTTCCAATAAGGGTGGAAAATATGGTTGAAGGAGGTCCACATTGAACACTGAATGCATACCAAGGAAGGGTGGAGTGTTGAGCTTAAAAGTATTGATACACTCAACCTTAGTGATAGTGTAAGGCCCATAACGAAGTGGGAAAATATTTCGATGGGGCCCGGTGAGACGCTCATTCTTCAGATGTAACCAAACTTTGTCACCAACTTGAAACTGGTGTGGTACCATGTGTTGATCATGGTGTTGCTTGTACTTATCATTGGATTTATTCAAAATATCCTAGACCTGTCAGTGGATGTGCTGAATCTGATAAATGAATCTGGTGGCTTTGTCAATCACAGACTGATCAGGGGAAGAGTCTGTTTGTGCGGTGGAAAGAGGGAGTGAAACATCAATGGGTCCCAAGGGTTGGAATCCCACACCCACTTGAAATGGAATATGGTCGGTGGAACTATGGAGAGCCATGTTGTAACTATTTTAGACGTATGGGAGATTCTCATCCCATGTACGTGGATGGTTAGAATTTTACATGCGTAGGATGTGCACAATCATCTGATTGATGACCTTTGTTTGGCCATCAGTTTGGGGGTGGAAAGAAGTGGATTTTGTGATCTTGGTGTTCAATAGAGACCAGAGACTAGAACAAAAGGTGTTGAGGAACCTACTGTCTCGGTCGGTGATGATGGTCTGTGGTATCCCAAAGTGGACCCACACTCGTTCGAAGAAGATATTGACAGTATCTTCCACTATGAAATTATTCTTACAGGTTGTGAGGATGGCCATCTTCAAAAAAGATCAATGATCACAAACACACAATAATTTCCTTGCTTGGTGGATGACAAGCCAAACATGTAATCCATTGAGATGGATTCCTAAGGCTTCTCGGGAATAGGAAGAGGGGTATATAAGCCTTGATTATTGATGGTTGGCTTGGCAGTGGCACATGCAGTGAAATATCTGATATACTTGTTGACGTCCTCTCTAAGTTTTGGCCAATAAAAATGTTTCTGAAGAACGACCATGGTTTTCTCTATGCCAAAATGTCCTGCCACCCAACTGTAGTGGGCTTCCCAAATCATCTTTTCACGCTTTCTTGTAGGAACAAAGAGATGGCCCAGGTGACATAAGTGTCCATCCTGAATGTGAAAATAAGTGACAGACTAAGACAGTTGCACCTGTACCCAAGAGATGATATGTGGTGGTGAAGTCTAGATCTTGCTGAAAATTTTGGGGCCACTCAGATGCTTCATGTCCACAAGAATGGAGAACAGTGGTGAGTGTAGCCACAAGGGGCCGACTAAGGTAGTCAATGACATGATTAGAGATACATGTATTATACTTGATGTTGAGATGAAACTGTTGCAGGTAGGTGGACCACTTCTAATGGCAGTCGTTCTGCAATTTCCCCTGTGTATGTATGAACTACAAAGGCTTGTGATCAATGTGTATGATCGTCTCTTTCCCCATAATGTAATGTTTCCATTGATGATAGGCTTGTATAATGGAATACATTTCCTTTTCATAGGTGGGGTATTTCCGGATAGTGTCAGAGAGTGTCTCACTATGGTATTCCATCGGATGCCCGTACTGAGTGAGAAATGCACCCACATCATAGTCGGATGCATCAGTCTCAATATCGAATGGTTGTTGTAGATCAGGTAAGGAGAGTACTGGAGTTGAGCACAAGAGATGCGTCAAATCATTGAATTCTCATTGCTGCTCCCCCCACATGAACTTGGCCCTGCCACCACCCTTGGTCAACTGGATGAGGGCCCATGAAATATGGGAGAATCCCAACATGAACCGTCGATAGAAGTTGGCTAGCCCCAAAAAGATATGAAGCTCGGTTAGCATGGTCAGGGTTGGCCAGTCATGGATGAATTGGATCTTAGTTGGATCAACATGTACCCCATGCTCATCAACAATGTAGCCCAATTATTGGACCATGTTCATGCCAAAAGATCATTTTTCCAAGTTGTCATATAGCTTGTGTTGTCGCAGAGTGCTCAAAACCCGTTGAATATGTCGCATGTGCTCCTCCCACATTCTGTTGAATATGAGGATGTCATCCAAATATACCACCACAAAGGAGTTGTTGAAGGGTCTCAATACATCATCTATCAACCTCATGAAAGTGGTTGGTGGATTTGTTAAGACAAAGGTAATGAATAGCCATTCGTAGAGACCTTCTTTAGACTTGAAGGTTGTCTTCCATACATCAGTTGGTTCAATGGGAACCTGGTGGTAGCCAGACTTTAGGTCAATCTTGTTGAAGAATGTTTCCCCCTTGAGTTGGTCAAGAAGGTCATCAATCCTTGGAATGGGGTAGTGGTTCCTGACTATGATTTTGTTTAAGGATCTATAATCAATGTAGAGTCACCAAGTCCCATCCTTCTTCTGCACCAGTACAATCGGGCTTACGCAAGGGGAGGAGTTGGGTCTGATGTTCCCCTTTTGAAGAAGCTCTTAGATATGATGCCTGATTTCATCATTATCCATCAACGAGTGTCGATAGAATGGTCCATTAGGTAGAGGTGTGCCAGGGGTCAGATCAATTGGATGCTTGACTTGGTAGTGTGTCAATACCCCGGTAGGTGAGGAGAAAATGTCTTTGTATTCTTCCACGATCCCGTCCAATTTCTTATGCTGAAAAGAGAGGTGTTGTGTAGAGGCCACAGATGTGGCGATGAAATTCTTCTTACTGTGAGCACAGATCACAAATAAGACAAACTTCCTGGTCTGTGAAATGACCTTAGTGCATTGCTTAACAGAGATTAAAGAAATAGCAGTAGTCGGTGCTACCTATGGAAATTGTCTACATAAAGTAATAATAAAACTATTGGGTCTAGACTCATACATAGCATGATGCTTCCAGAAATATGGTTGTCCTAAGAGAACATCACAAACTTCAAGGGGAGAAATATCACACAATACCCCATATATGAAAGGCTTGATGTCATAGGGAAGACAACACTATTGGTTGACACGAAGATCTCTTCCTTGGTGAAGCCAACAAATGGTGTAGGGTTGTGGGTGTGGTGTCATTGGCAGGTATAGCCGCTTAAAAACCTATGTTGAAATCAAGTTCTTCTCACTACCATTGTCGATAATGAAATGACTAGGATCCCCCATGACCCACATATGTGAGTGAAAGAGGCGTTCCCCTTCCTATGGTTCTTCTAGTTTTCTTGGCCGAACTTTGGTGGTAGCAATAGTGGCACTGGGTTCAGTATCGATAATCTGCTTCCCTCCTTCAGGATTTGACTCAGAATCAGAATCGACCTCTGACTCGGAAGCCTTCATCTCGACCACAAGGGACTGCTTGGATTGGCATTGTTCGGTGTTGTGCCAAGGACTTTTGTGGTACTCACACCATTTTCCCGTGTCCTTCTTCACCTTCTCATTACCCTTCTTGTGTTGTGTCTTGGATTGGTTGTCCTGAGGGCATCCATCTTGACTTGTTCCCTTTCTATGTGGGTTGGAGATGCGTTTTCCATGCTTTGACAGTGAGGGTTTTGCAGATCCAAACTCTCGTCGTTTCTGCTTAAATTTCCTCTCGATCTTGACATTGTATCCATAAGTTGTGACCAAAGAGGTGATGTCCAAGAACTCCATTTCTATTTGAATTTATATATGAAAAAAACCACAGTATTTGAGCATCATATGACATTCAAATTCTTTGATACCCAATTTGGTGTGTAGGGTATGAAAAATATTGGTGAAATCTGGTACTGTCTGGTCCCTTTCTTGACATAGGGTGGTCCATCTAGTGTACTAGTCCTCATAGCTTCCAACAGGGTAGTACTGTTCTTTAATGGAATCCTAGAAGGAATCCCATGTAGGGTCCACCATGAACATTGTATATTCCTCCACAACCCTTTTCTCAGAGTAAGTATCCCACCAATATTTAACATGGGGAATGGCCTTGAGGAGTGCAAAAGTGATCTTTTCCTTATCGGAAAAATTGTGGACCGAAAAATATCCTTCGAGTAGATTCAACCATTTATCTACAACATCCGAATCTATTAGTCCTTAAAATAATGGAATATCAAAATTTACCTGTACCTTGAAGGGGGTTGCATTGACTCTTGATGAATATGCTTCTCCTGTGGGCAAGCATCGAAGGATCTACATGAAGTTGTCCATCATTATGTTCCTTTGTCATGCGATGGATTCCTCGAGCAACATTTTAATAGGATCTCCTGCCCCATCATCTTTATTTTCATCCCCCATGGGTTGTTTTCGGTCTCAGCATGACCAATATGGTAATGGCTCGATTGGTTCGAGTCCCAACTTCTTGTACCCAGATATTGTTGGGGACATGCACGAAGAAAAATAAATGAAGAGAAGACCGCTTTGATACCACTAATCTAGACTTAGGAGAAGAGTGAACTGATTAACATATTGAATACAATAAACATAGATATATGGAGAATAAAAAAAATATCCAGTGAACAATATCTTCTATTAAATAATGAAATAGGTTGAAATTGTAAAACTGCATAACTGAAAACTTGTTTGAATGGTGGTAGCTATCTCTGAGAAAAGATGTGGATTCTATGCACATCCGTATGAGAAGAATGGATTACAATGAGGCTCCATAGGCCTTTTTGATATTACTCATGAATGCCAAAACCTTATAAATCCAAAAACCTAACCCTAGAAAGTGAAACGCCAAAAGTCATGTGGGCCCTATGGGTAAGTTGGTGTAATTTGGTACCTCAACTTCCTAGGTCTGTAACTTTTTCATGCGACCTCCATTTTAGGTGCGTGATAGCCCGTTGGAAAGGTATTTCTAAGAATTACACATTATGTTGTCAAACTCTGACTCTGTCTACATTTTGACTGTGACGAGCCAAAAAAACAATGTTTAGGGCCCCAAAATAGCCCCGAAAGTACAACAAGATGTGCTGACATGAAAACATACAAAATAATCCAGTTGGATTAGGAAAGAAGCCACCCGTATCCACTTGGAGGATGTGTGGGGATTCAGATAGCCCCAGAAGTGTATAACCCACAATTACAAAGCAGAATAGAAGAATGTGTTGAATAAAAATAGGCACAAGGAGCCAGTTGGAATAGGTGGGTGGCTGCCAATATCCACCTGGATCACGTAATGCCATCAAATCCAAGAGCGAATGAAGTTCATAAATCAAGTAGTGAGTGAAATGAAATTCCAACAATTCATTGAGGGAGGGTCATCAGAGTGAGTTGTGATATTAGGAGTAGATGTAATCCGATGGAAAAGGGCTCTAACATTGAAGAGTGTGAATTCCAAGGACGATGGAGCTCCAACATCATTGTCGGAGTATGTGATCTCAAAAGGCTGGGAAGAAGAGTCAAGAAAAATATTGACGATGATGCAGATAGGTGTTGGGTGCCACATCAACATTAGCTCTACCTCAAATGACACAAGAGAGTGTGAGCTGAGTGGATTCCTTGTGGGAGTGGGAAGAAAAGGTGAGATTTGGCTTAGGAAACTTTAGGAGGCCATAAATTTTGATCTAGAACTCATATTTAAGAATGGTTAGAGTTGTTGGAAATATATCGACGAGGAGAATCCAACTATGATATTTTGTTAGAGGAAATAATAGAGGAAAATAAGGAGAAAACCCAATAGTCCTTGGGCCTAGTTTTTAGGAGATAGGGAAGGCCCAAAGAAGAATTTGGTAGGGATCAATCCAAAAAGGCTTGGGGAAAAGTCTATAGGAAAGGTGGATATAATATCCTTGGAATCTTAAGACCTCAGGGAAATGGGAAAATGGGAAGCTCGGTGAGGATAAAATTCAAGTTTCTAGAAAATGATCAACAGATTCCCCCCACATGATTCTCAAGGCTGGAGAGTTCATGTGAACAAAGTGGTTTTGCAAACCTTCTCCTGCAAAAAAAAATAATGATATCATCCATGCAATCAAAATAAGACTAGCCAATACAATAAAAATATATTCCCTGTGTTTAAACCAACTTATAATAAATTTTTAGGTTTATTGAACAATAATATGGTGACTATAGATGAGTGTTCTAAGACTACATAAGCTAGTTCAAAGAAGAAGAGTAGAATCCATATGCAAGAGCATAAGTACGAAGTCATGAAGCATAACATGTTAGCAAGAGGATGCATAATTTGAATTAGTTAATCATCAAATAATAGACACAACCTCACCCAAGACATGAAATAGAACATCAGACCTTGCAGCCACATAGTCTGATCAAATACTTCAGAATCAACGAATAGTTTGAAACAAATGTCAACGAAACATCATAGGTAAATAAGCATCATGAAGACATTTGGAATCATCAAATCCAAAGGAATAATCAACAACAATAAAAAACAATCATCCAACAATATAAAACCTCAAACCCCCTAATAGTAGGAAAAGACATAACATTAGGCTCAAGCGGTAGAGGATTAGGCAATATGATTGAAATTTTAGTAGGGGACATGTTTCCTTTTGCTTGTAAAAACAAAAAGAAAAAGGGGGGTTGTTGTGGCCACAACAAATGGAGACACACTGGAAGAACCATTTATCTTTGTCAATAGAAGTCTAGGGAATATACAACATATCTGAGTTTTAAAGATGAGTTTAGCACACTATAGAAAATTTTCCAATAGTCATGGGTACCATAATGATGCCAAAATTCTAAAATACATAACACAATTTTCTATTACATGGAATGTAACACACCCTTTTCAAAGAGCCAAATAATGAGAATTTATTTTACTGGATGTACACTTCAATTTAGTTTTGGTTTCAACTATGGGTTTTTACTTTTAAAACCAACAAAAATCTACCTAAGTGTGTTCCTCATCTCTATTTTCCCTGCATTGCTTCACTGCCAGCAAGCATCCATAGCCCCAACGAAGTTTCCTCTATATCATACAAGCATATCCCCACTACCAACATACATCCATAGCCCCAACGAGTTTACTTGTATTTCCCACACTATTAATAGTGTGTTTTCAAGTTCCTTTTTTATTTCATAAAATTATCAATCTTTTATATTTAGATATAGATATGCATATGCACATAGGGTGAAGGAAGCAGGGTGATACGATAGTTTCTTTGATTTTCTAAGAAGATGTTATGAATTTTAGTTTAATCCACAGGTTTCCCCAAAAACTATTATAGTGTTGACCATTTTATCTATGTGAAGTGGATGGAGCTCAAAGAAAAGAGAGGATAGACACTTTCCTATACTTATGGATTATCATGATACACACAAAAGACACATGTGTTCCACCATAATTATCATTCCATACCTACAACTGAGAACTTCATGAATGTTCACTTAGACAGCGTAGCCCATGCATCTTATGACTTGTAATAAAAATCTTCAGTATGTGACCAAAATTGACCAACCCCTCATCAAAATTCAAAGAGAAGTTCTCAAGGAAGGCTAAGAGCCAATTCAATTTAGGGGAAACACTAGTTTTCAAATCAAAAGATGGAATTAAGATGTACAAGAAGAAAGAAGGACTGAAATCAGAAATCAAATTTATGAAAAAAGAAAAATAAACTAAGGGATCTAAAACTAAATTGTCAGTCATAAAAAAAGAAATAAAACTGGCTAAAAAATAAGAAGAAAACCCAACAACAAGCAATAAATCTGTTGCAGCAACAAAGAGAGTGTTTTCAGTGAAAACTCAAAAAATAATCCAAGGTAAATAATTATTCAATAAATGGAAACCATTTGATATAAATCCCAACAGAAAAAACTCCCAAAGTTTTTGATTCGAAATGAAGAACAAACTAGATTACAAGAATTGATGATTTAGTATAAAATATTTGCGACACAGTTCTTCAATCCAATTTCTTTCATTGAGGGAAACAAAACAATCTTCCGGGAACATAGCAAAATGGGTAGTGTATATTCTCAATCAAAATACATTTTCAAAATCCAATTTCATATAATATTTCCATAAACCCAAATGATCTCAATATTTCTCGACATAAACAATTCCTTAGCAATTTTAAAAACATTGAATTTTCCGATAACAAAATTTACATTTCATATTTCTCACTCGAGTGCAATTTTCTCTTTGCTATAAAAGATCATAAATAACCACATAGATCCCAATAATTCAATCTAATAAAGCAAAGAGGAAAATCACAGTTATGGAGGTCATTAAAATGACTCCAAACAACGACCAGATCAAAAATAATATAAGAGTAAATGAATGAGAATATACTTTTGATAAGCTATTGAGCTGGTGAAAAAAATGTTGCAAAGGAATTTGAGCATCCAAGTTTAGATCAACAGTTCCCTAAGTTGATTTTAATCAGGGATAAAAATTCAAAGTTGTTGGTTGCACAAGACATTTTCCCAACCTGTATACAAAAGAGAACATTGTGATAAACTCTTAGACAATTCAGGAATAATTCTTCCTCTAAATGAATAACTTATTGGAATGAAATTAAACTAAAATAAAGTGAAGATCAAAATTAAACTAATTCTAGGAAAATCATGCCAAGATAAAATAAACTTAAACTAAGTCGGTTGTCATAAAACTTTGTGTCACTCAACAACCATTGATCAAACCCATGGGTTAATCTGGACCATTGATTCTTGAACCTACAAAAGAGAAAACCCACCAGATCAACAGTTCTAGTCAGTTGTCCATCAGACCTAGAAAAGAGCAGTGTGTGTGTGTGTTCATAACTTAACATCAGAGTCTTTCTAACTCCTATCCTATTCCCATCCCGATTCATCAACTCCGAGAGTGATATATAATCATTTAATAGGTCTAGAACCAATCCCCACAGTCCATCGAAAGATCCATTTCGTGGCCTATTCCAATGTGCCAGTGCAAAGGTATCGAAGAAAAGAATCAAAGAATATTGCTTCTCTGATTCACATGTTGAAGGTTAAAGCCAGAAAAAGTGATGATGTGTAGTTATAGCTAATTATTCAACATCTAGAAAATTTGTGATGTTTCAAGTTATCGACAAGAGGTATCGAGGAATATTCCCTCATAGCTCTGTTTTGCATGAGAAATATCTGGATTGTCCCTTCAGTGACGATCGATGATAACGATTAAAATTCATTCAGAGTTTGAAGGAGACCACTCAGAGTGTTAAATCTGACCATCCAAATTTATAGCCCAAATATTGTTGCATGAAAAATATCTGATCATTCACTCAGGGAAACGATCGACAACTTGGGGGAGTTTCTCTTTAGAAACGTGTTCGAGGTTTAATATTGCAAAACTTTGCAAAGTATTAATCCCATGGTTCCGATGTTGGTTGCTTGGAAGGAAAAGGAGCTTAGATTCATATGTGCTTGCATAATTCACCAAATAATTTAGTTGCGAACAACATTTCTATGTGAAAGAAGAAGACAAGGATTCAATTTGAGGCAGCGAAGGAACATTCACTAACTAAGAAACATAAATAAATCTCTGTATTGTGGATATAGTATCCATAAGGATATCAACTCGAAGAATGAATGAAGGTCGTCAATTGAGTAGTGAGTGAAATTAAATCCCAACCATTCATCCGGGGAGGGTCATTGAATTGAGTTGTGATATTAGGAATATATGTACTCTGATGGAGAAGGACTCCAACAATGAAGTGTGTGAATGATAGGGATGATGAATCTCTGACATCATTGTCAGAGTATGTGATCTTGGAAAGCTGGGAAGAAGAGTCAGGAAAAATCCAAACAATAATGAGGATAGGTGGTGGGCACCACATCAGCATTAGCCCCATGTCATATGACACAAGAGAGTGTGAGCCACACATATGTCATGTGGGAGTGGGAAGAAAAGGTGATATTTGGATTAGGAAATTTTAGGATGCCATAAATTTGAATCYATATCTCAGATTTAAGAATGGTTAGAGTCATTGGAAATTTCTTGATGAGAAGAATCCAACTATGAGATTTTGTTAGAGAAAATAATATAGGAAAAGAAGGATAAAACCCAATAGTCCTTTGGCCTAGTTTTCAGGAGATAGGGAAGGCCAAAAGAAGAATCTAGTAGGGATCAATATGAAAAGGATTGGGTAAATTTATTTAGGAAAGGTGGATCTAGTAGACTTGGAAGATCAATACCTCAGGGAAATAGGAAAAGGGGAAGCTTAGCGAGGATCAAAGTCAAGGTTCTAGAAAATGATCAACAAATTCCTCCCACAAGCCTCTCAAGGTTGGAGCGGTCATGCGAACAAAGTGACTTTGAAAACCTTCTCATGAAAAGAAAAAGAATGATATCATCCATGCAATCAAAAGAAGACTATCCAATACAATAAACAATATATTCCCTACCTTTAAACCAACTTATAATAGAGTGTTAGGTTTATTGAACAACAATATGGTGATTGTAGATGACTGTTATAAGACTACATAAGATAGTTCAAAGAAGAAGAGTATAATCCATATGCAATAACATAAGTATGAAGTCATGAAGCATAACATGTCAGCAAGAGGGTGCATAATTTGAATTAGTCAATCAACAAATAATTAGCCACAACCTCATCCAAGACATGCAATATAACATCAGACCTTGCAACCACATAGTCTCATCAAACACTTCAAAATCAAAGAATAGTTTGAAACAAATGTCAACGAAACATCATAGGTCAATAAGAATCATGGAGACATTTGAAATCATAAAATAGAAAGGAATAATCAGCAGTAATAAAAAACAATCAATCATCAACATAAAACCTCCAACTCCCTCAAAGTAGGAAAATACATAAAATTAGGCTCAAGCGGTAGAGGGTTAGGCAATAGGATTGAAATTTTAGTAGGGGATGCCTTTCCTTTCGCTTGTAAAAACAAAAATAAAAAGGGGGGTTTTGTGGCCACAACACAAGGTTAATACGTAAATAATGATTGCAATAAATGAACAAGTTTAATACATAAAAATTACAATCAAAGGATTCATTAAGAATGTAATTCTACAACTTGTTATCCCATATATCTTAGATAAAAATACTTGCATGAGAATTTCAATGCCATAACATAATCTCTCTTTACTCATATATATAAGGTATATTCCTAGTTGTCAAACACATATTATCATAATTAATAGGATTTACCTAGACCTAKACCTACATGTACACCTAGACCTAGAGCTATACCTTTCCTTTCCTTGCAATTTCATGCCATGTTTAGACTTGTCATGTCTTGTCTTAAATTTCCTTGCCTTGCCTTGCTTTGCCTTTCCTTTCCTTTACTTACCTTTCCTTKCATTTTCATACCAACACGTCATTGAATGGCTTGAGGAGGGGAGTTTGAACTTGCAATAAAACTCAAACTTAGATTTGGATGGGTGAAACCTCAGTTGCATTAGATCCACATAATTGGGTTTCATCTAGTGGGGCCTCTTTGTTGTCAATCTGTCGACCGGAAAACCGTTTGTTTGTGTATCTCTGGCACCAGGGTTTTTCTCAATGAGGCATAATGCAATTTCTGAAGAGGAGGTCAATTTTAAAGAACATTGTGTGGGGAATTTATGGGTAGTATATTCACGTGGGCCTTGGACAAACAGACTCACAACATCTTATGAAACTCAGTTATGATACTCGATTTGGAATTTATGCCCTCGGGCCAAATTGGCCACATGTCCCTAAATGGCTTGAGGAAGTGAGTTGCAACTCACTATAAAACTCAAACTAAGACTCATATGGATAAACTGTCAGTTGCATTGGATTTTGAGCATCAATTTAACTAGTGGGGCCCCTCCGCTATCATTCTGTCGATCCAAAAATGATTTGTTGGAGTATCTCCAACAATAGGGTTTTTCTCAATGAGGCATAGTGCAATCTATGAAGAGGAGGTCGATTTTAAGGAACAATGTGTGGGGAATTTGTGGGTAGTTCATTTGTGTGGGCCTTGGAAAAAGAGACTTACGGGAGCTTACAAAACTCTGTTATTATGCTATGTGCCCCCGAAACAAATTGGCCACAGCCCCTAAATGACTCGAGGAGGAAAGTTGTAACTCATGATAAAAATCAAACTGGGACTTGGATAGAAGAACCGTTAGTTTCATTGGATCCAGAGCATCGAATTTCAGCTAGTGGGGCCCCTCCTCTATTGTTTCGTTGACCGAAAAACCATTTGTTGGAGTATGTCCGACACTAGGATTTTTCTCAATGAGGCATAGTGCAATTTCTGAAGAAGAGGTCGATTTTTAAGAACACTGTGTGGGGCATTTTTGGGTAGTGTAGTCGTGTGGGCCTTGGCCAAATAGACTTACAGAAGCTTACGAAACTTCGTTATGGTGCTCGGTTTGGATTATATGCCCTCGGTCCAAATTTTCCACATGTCCCTTAATGGATTGAGGAGGAGAGTTTCAACTCACGATAAAACTCAAACTGAGACTCACATGGATGAAATTTTAGTTGCATTGGATGTGGAGCATCAAGTTTCATCTAGTGGGGCCCCTCCACTGTCATTTCGTCGACCAAAAAACCATTTGTTGGAGTATCTTCGGCACTAGGGTTTTTTTCAATGAGGCATAGTGAAATTTCTGAAGAGGAGGTTGATTTTAAAGAACATTGTGTGGGGCATTTGTGGGTACTGTAGTCGCATGGGTCTTGGCCAAATAGATTTACTGGATCTTATGAAACTCTATTATGCTGCTCAATTTGGATTTTATTCCCTCGAACCAAATTGGCCACATGTCCCTAAATGGCTTGAGGAGGTGAGTTGCAACTCATGATAAAACTCAAACTGGGACTCGAAAAAATGAACTTCTAGTTTGATTAGATATGGAGCACCAAGTTTCAGCTAGTGGGGCCCCTCCGCAACTATTTTGTCGATTGGAAAACAGATTGTTGGAGTATCTCCGACACTAAGGTTTTTCTCAATGACAATTTAACACCTTGTTAGGCTCGACATGGCATGAAAAGTGACTGCATGACAAGGAATGACAAGTGAAGGCATGGAAAGTGAAGGTATGGCATGAAAAGGCATGGCAAGGCAAGGCAAGGAAAGGAAAGGCAAGGCCTGACAAGGCAAGGGAAGGCAAGGCAAGGCAAGGCATGGCATGGAAAGGCATGGCATGGCATGGAAAGGAAATGAAATGCATGGAAAGGAAAGGACAATCATGTCAAGGCATGGTAAGGAAAGGAAAGGCATGGAAAGGAAAGTGAATGAAAGTGAATGCAAGTGAAGGCGTGATAAGGAAAGTGAAGGCAAGTGAAGGCATGGAAAGTAAAGGCAAGGAAAGTGAAGGCATGGAAAGTGAAAGCAAGGCAAGGAAAGTGAAGGAAAGTCAAGTCAATGCATGGAAAGTGAAGGAAAGAAAAGTGAATGCATGGCAAGTGAAGGAAATGCAAGGTAATTGAAGGAATGACAAGTGAAGGCATGGAAAGGCAAGGCAAGGAAAGGCAAGGAAAGTAAAGGTAAGGCAAGTGAAGGAAAGTGAAGGCATGGAAAGTGAAGGCAAGGAAAGTGAAGGAAAGTGAATGCAAGTGAATGAAATTGAAGGAAAGAAAAGACAAGTGAAGTCATGGCATGGCATGGCAAGGCAAGGTAAGGCATGGAAAGAAAAGGAAAGTGAATGCATGGMAAGTGAATGTAAGGCAAGGAAATTGAAGGCRTGACAAGTGAGGGAAAGGAAAGTGAAGGCATGACAAGTGAAGTCTTGGAAAGTGGAGCCAAGGCAAGGCAAGTGAAGGTAGGTAAAGTGAAGGCATGGCATGGCATGGAAAGACAAAGAAATGAATGGAAAGGAAATGCAAGGCCAGGAAAGTGAAGGAAAGGAAAGGGATGGAAAGGAAATGAAATACAAGTCATGGAAAGGAAATACAAGTGAATACAAGTGAAGGCATGGGATGACAAGTGAAGGCAAGTGAAGGCATGGAAAGTGAAGTCAAGTGAAGGAAAGGAAAGTGAAGGGATGACAAGTGAAGGCAAGTAAAGGCAAGGAAATTGAAGGCATGTCATGGAATGGAAAGACAAGGAAAGGCATGGAAAGGAAATTCAAGGAAAGGGAAGTGAAGGAAAGGCAAGGCATGGAAAGGAAAGGAAAGGCATGGAAAGGAAATGCAAGTGAAGTCATGGAAAGTGAAGGCAAGTGAATGCATGGCATGTCATGGCAAGGCAAGGAAAGGCATGGAAATGAAATGCAAGTGAAGTCATGGAAAGTGAAGGTAAGTGAAGGAAAGTGAAGGCATGGAAAGTGAAGGCAAGTGAAGGAAAGGAAAGTGAAGGCATGGCAAGGAAATGCAAGGCATAGAAAGGAAATGCAAGGAAAGAAAATTTAAGTCAAGGCAAGGCATGGAAAGGAAAGGTAATTGAAGTCAAGGAAAGTCATGGAAAGGAAAGGAAAGGAGTGGAAATTCGATGCAAGACATGGTAGGTGAAGGAAAGTGAAGGCATGAGATGGCATGGAAAGGCATGGGATGTCATGGAAAGGAAAGGAAAGGAATGAAAAGGAAATGTAGGTGAAGGAATGGAACGACCAGGAAAGGCACGGAAAGGAAATGCAAGGCAAGTGAAGACAATTGAAGGCATGGAAAGTGAAGGAAAGTGAAGGCATGGAAAGTGAAGGAAATTGAAGATAAGGAAAGGAAAGTGAAGGCATGGCATGACATGGAAAGGAAATGCAAGGCATATAAATTAAATGAAAGTGAAGGCATGGAAAGTGAAGGTAAGTCAAGGAAATTGAAGGCATGTAAAGTGAAGTCAATTCAAGTGAAGGCATGGAAAGTCAAGGAAAGGAAAGGAAAGTGAAGGAAATACAAAGAATATAAAGACAATTCCAGTGAAGGAATGAGAAGTGAAGGTAAGGTAAGGAAATTGAAGGCATGGAAATTTAAGGAAAGGAAAGTGAAGGAATGGGAAGTGAAGGCAAGGAAAGTGAAGGCATAGAAAGTGAAGGCAAGGAAAGTGAAGGAAAGACCAGGAAAGTGAAGGAATGGCATGGCATGGGAATAAAATGAAAGGCATGGAAAGGCAATGCAAGGAAAGGAAAGTGAATGCAAGGCAAGTCATGGCATGGAAAGGAAAGGAATGACATGGCATGACGTGATAAGGCAAGGCAAGGAAAGGCATGGAGATACAAGAATACCATAAAAACCATAAAATGAAGCCAAAATTATTCCTTTTACATACCTATAGTAATTCAAGTAGACCATTGAGATCACTTCTAATACTGACAATCTCCATTAAATTACCATGCTCAAAGTAAGGCAAGAAGTATCATACCTTTGATGAATTCTTACTTGGCATTGTTTGTAATTGGATATTTGTACCAATAAAAAAGTTTTTAAAGTGGTATATGACTTGAAATGTTTTATAATATTGAAATACATAACCACCTTTATTTCATGTTCTTTCATCCCATGTCAAATATTCTCCTTTAATAACCATCGACCCAATCATAAATTTAATGCCTTCAGAGTCTATTACTAATCGCATGAGGGTATAATTTCCCTCTAAGCATTGTGCCATCCAATAATCAGTGCCCCGTTCATTATCTCTTTGGGAAACCACTGCGTATATGTGCCCTTCAAAAAATGGAGTGTCAAAATGTGAATCCACTAAATGACCAAAGCATAAAACATTGATGCTAGTTATTCAAAATTTAATAGAAGGATTCAATGAACCTGGCAGTACAAGATCTGTGATATGATCACAATCTGCTAAAATACTTGATTGGAACAACTCCAACTAGGATAATTCCATAGTTATACATTCACCAATGGGGAGTGATACACGATCCCATCTATCAACCTAGTCTGTCGATTCACAATCATCCCATTCATTACTACTACATGGACCATAGAATCAAGAGAGTTTTCTCATCCATATTTCAACTATTTCATTTTATGATCTAACTAAATGGAATCCACGAGTTCCCTGGATTTCTTTGCATTCATACCATTGTGAATGATCTACATGGACCACCTCCCAAAAATATATATGTACATTTGATTTCCTGTGTGATTGGTCTTAACGGGTTCCTGTTCCATCTCCCATTACTGAAGAACACCATTCAATAATGGATTTTTCATATCGAATGAGGGAATTAGTTGTGAAATTAATTTCTTTCCCATGTAATTCTCTTTTTATGCATGCACTTGCTTCATCATGATCCCCTTTCCCATGCTCAGACTCAAAATAGTTCCAAATGTGTGGTACCTTTAGTTTTTTGTGCAACATACACAACCATTGAAATACACGAGCATTTTTTAAATGGCATGTGCAACCATCTAACTAATATAATTTTGATACATCTGTATGTTCTTATCCTTAAGGTGGTTGTATAACAAATAAAAATAATGTTGTACATAGGCTAATTCATGGCTTCGATCATCTCTTATGTAATAGTGATACTCTTTCAATATAGCTATGTTTAATTCATTACTATCTAGTCCATGCTTGCATATGATATGGACTATTATGCTGACCTGATTTGAGTGATAATATTGGATTTGAATCTCATTTTGTATTTGAAGGGTGTAGTTCTTAGCAAAATAAACCACGGATAACACTATACCAACAAGAAATCTATCTCTAGATATTCTAAAATGATCATCCTACCATCGAGCCACATGGACATGGTGAACATAATTTTGTGTCTTTTCGATGAATTCCTTCATGAAGTCACAAAATCGTACTTGGGAAGTAACCAATTTCATATTTTTTCTTTCCTATCCTCTATCAATATAATATGTGACATATTTAAAGCTTTGCAAAGTAACCTCCTTCCTCCCCAATTCATACTCATCGCTTACATGGATGCACTTGATCAGTAATGTCATTCCACCGCACCTAGGATATGTGTCATCTAAGCATGATTTTTGATAAAATGTAAAACCCTCTAGCCTTATACACAAGAATCTGTGAATATAGTCTCTAGATGACAATGGCGACAATATAACTAAGCATTACCGCAAAAGGGTGTTATGCAAAACATGATATATATATATATATATCTGTGTGTGTGTGTGTGTGTGTGTGTGTGTGTGTGTGTGTGTGTGTGTGTCATAATAATAACCATACCCAATGTGATATCTACAACAACATGTGTTACAAATTGTGTTTATTCGAACATACCAAGGCTTGCATTTCTGGAAAGATATTGGCCCAATCTAAGTGCACTATGTACTATTTTGAATATCTCATACAATTATATCTATGTAATGTCTAGACAGTGTTTAATATGTGGTTCACACTCCCTATATACCCTTCAAAATTTTAGTGCATCTTTTTGGTTGGAAGAAAACCTAGTGCTTTCATGCCAGAAATCTTGAACTAGTCCCTTAACCGCTCTAATTAACTTCATGTCAGAACGAGGTATCCTACCAGTGAAGGCCCAAAAATCTGTTGGGACACCTGTGTCAAGGCTATATTGTCTATGAGAATAATTTCTAATGGTTTTTACATTGCATTTCAACAGGTGAGAGTTTTTTTGCAGCAAACAATGTTTTCTTGTGATCTTTCAAACAATTGATTGTGACAAGACACGTTGGGATGCATTGCGGTCTTTATAACGCGATTTCTTACCAATTGTTTGGAAAACATTTACAAGGTTTATAACAATACGATGACTTGTTTCTCACACTTATGACTATTTTAATGCCTAAAATTCTCCTAACAGTAGTCAAACTTCTAGATTTTAACAAACCTAAAAATAAATGACATTTAGCAACATCAGATTTTGGTTCAAAATATTCTTTAATGATTTTATAAGAGTGATAACGAATAGTATGGTTAGTTAAATTACCTTCAAGTGATGTTAGACCACTTTCATCGACATGAATGCATTTAGGAGTTCTTCGCCGCACAATGCTCAATCTAGGTAGGGATGATGAACCCCTATTCTGGCACTCTTGACCTCCCTGTTGTGGAGTTAACAATGTTGCAGTTCTTTCCCCTTCAATCACTAGAGGATAAAATCTAGGAGTAGAGTAGACATGGGATTGACTAGTTTTTAGAACATTTGACTGTCCAACAAGAGATTGCTCCACATGAACTACTTCACCACAATGTCGTACACTGATTTCTTCTCTAATTTAATCCATTGTATAATAAACTCAAATAAAATCCTCCATCATATGGTCATCCACAACAAGTGGTATTGAATAGATACTATATGGATTGCTCTCTAATGAACTCTTGCGCTTTACTTCTGGTGATGAAGGAAAAACAATAGCGACATCTATTTTTCTAGAAATTGGATTTCCCTCTTCTGAAAGCCTACGCTTTGACATACATAACTTTTCCTTTTCTCTTTATTCTTCTACCTTTTCTATCAATTTCTCTTTTCTAAAGGAATTTCTTTCTCGAATCTATTAGTTCCTCACATTTAAAGAGAAAAAATGGATTCCAAACACCACACCAAAAACTTGTCTTTGTATTATGTAATAAGGCACAATTTTATAATTTGATAAGTGGATCAAAGCCCACCCCTATGTCCTTCAACTTTAAAATACTGGGGACAGAATGAAGCAAGGCGGAAAGCCAACGCGGCTAGGGCCAAAACCCTAGCCGCCCCCGGTCCGATTCTCGTTTG
>SNQJ01S0014155.1:88360-117010 GCA_010110895.2 Picea sitchensis
TGAGGCTCTGAAGGCCTTTTTAAAATAATATTGAATGCCAAAATTCCTATACATCCAAAAACCTAACCCTAGGAGATGAAGCGCCAAAAGTCATGTGGGCCCCGTTTGGGTAAGTGAGTACATCAACTTCCCAGGGTCGTAACTTTTGCATACGATCTCCATTTTAGGCGTGTGATAGCTCATTGGAAAGGTATAATTGAGTATATTCATTTTGGGGTCTCAATAATGCCTTTTTCTATCATTTAGAACCTCTATCGCGAAAAAAAAATCATTTGGACCCTCAAAATGGCCCCAGAAGTTAAAACTTGCTAAAAATAGTAAATTGCCAAAATTGCCAGAAAGCTGTTTTGAGCCATTTGGAAAAGGTGGGTGGCCACCGATATCCACCTGGATCAATATAACATCAACTAATTCTAATCATCATGCCTCCCTAGCCTACTTCCATCTTCCATCCATATCCTTCCTCTGTTGGACTATCCTAGAGCGTCAACTATATTTACCTAACTCTAGATAAAACCTGTAAGAGGAAGTGTCAACTACCTTGACCACGTTTCCCCAACATGCAACTAACAGTCATCATAACACGTCTAGGGGAGTGTGATCTAACATCATCCTCCCATGATTGCAGGTTTTGAGGAATACATAGTGGGAAATGCCTCCACCCCTCTTGATAGAACTAGGTTCAACACCCTATAATGGACTATATGGTGGCACGGTGTTGTTGGGATTTTGTCATCATATATTAAGTTTCAGGAAATCACACTACCTGAAAAACCTTCACTTGCCCACATGTAATAGAAATGCATTTAGATCAAGACAATTTAACATAGAATGAGTCATACCATATTATTTCTCGGTCATTGTTCACAACATCAACCATTTATTGTCATCATTCTTTAGCTATTTCATAACCCACTAATTTGTAGATTAGTTTATAACTTCAACTCACACATATCCATACACTATTAACATGTAAATGCTTTTAACGATATCATTAACTCGGTATCCATGTACCAACATCCTTAAATTTCAAATTTTTCAAGATAGAAATAGGTAGCATAATATCCATCATAAATCACATAACGATAAATATTTATAGTCTTTTCATTCACATAGGTCCATATGTTCAAAATTTAATGTCTCAAGTTAATAGTGTTCCCCAACTAATAAGCAAATAAATATATGACTAGGCCATAAGTAATTCTAGTTGTCTAAGTCAAAATGGGTCATTGCATACACCCATCCTTCGGGAAACATAGTGCCGAGGTGGTAAAAAAAGTGAGGTACGATCTCATCGTAAAGTCTTTGCATCCTCCCAAGTAGCAGATCTTAGGCTATACTTGTCCCACTGGACCTTAACTTGGTCTACCAAACTATTCCTTAGTTGTCAGACCCTATGGTCCAATATGTGTAACAGTTTGACCATGTTGTTTCCCATGTCCAAGACCTAGGATTCCTTCCAGTTTAGTCTGTGAGATCCATCAGCAACATAATGTTGTAGAAAATATACATGAAAAAAATCACGAGTTTTATGCAAGTGGGATGGAAGTATGAGGCGATAGGAAACGAGTTCAATTATCTCTTGGATTTTAAATGGTCCTATAAATCAAGGCGACAAATTTGTCCCTTTCCCAAACCGAATTGTACTATTATTAGGCCTAATATGAATGAAAGTCTAATCTCCCACTTTATAACTTCTGTCAGTTCTAGGTGCATCATCATAACGTTTCTGTCTATCCCGCACCTCCTTTAATCGCTGTCTAATCTGAATCACTTGCTCCTCCATCTCTTGAATCAATTCTGGAGCTATTGTCACCTGGTATTCTAACCTTTCCCAACTCAACAATGTCCTACATGGCCTTCCATATCAGGCTTGGTAAGGTGGCATTCTGATTGAGTTGTGAAAACTGTTAATATAGGATAACTCTACCAAAGGTAAGTACTTCTCCCAATGGGTTTTATTATCCATAACATACATCCTAATCATGTATTCCATAAGCTGACTTACTCTTTCATTTTAACCATCTATTTCAGGCTGTTATGTTGTGATTAAGTTCAACTGAGTCCGCATTGCTGACTGCAAATTTTTCCAAAACATCGATGTGAATCAAGAGTCCCTATCTAAAATGATCTTCTTGGGTAACCCATGCAGAAAAATTACTTCACTTATAAAGATGTGTGCCACATGACTGATATCATAAGTTTCTCTAACTGGAATAAAGGGTGTGCTCTTGGTCATATTATCAACTATACCAAGAATGCAATTATGCCTCTGCGATGTGAGTGGAAGTCCCACAACAAAATCCATAGAAATGACTTCTCACTTGGACATAGGAACATCATGAAGTTGTAGGATAATTGTTGGGTGATGGTGATCAACCTTTACTTGCTGACACTCAAGACACTTAGTGATTAAATGGAATACATCACACTTCATGCCTTCACAGAATAAAAGATTCTTCATGTCTGCATACATTTCCTTCACACCTGGATGCGCACAATAATGTGCTTTATGGGATTCCTTGAGTACGATGCTTCGAATATCCCCACCCTCTGGGATGTACATCCTTCCCTGATATCTCCACAATCCTTTTACTTCAAGGTTATATCCTTCAAAATTTGACTCTAATTGTCTGTTACTTTGGAGGATTGCAGTAACCTTTAAATACCAGCTATATCCAAGAAGTTTCCCAAAGACTCACTCCCTCAAATTAATATTTAATGGCACCAAGGAGAAGATATTTGGCCTTCTTCTCAGGGCATCCATGACCGCATTCTCCTTTCCCTTGATGTATGAAATTCTAAAATTGTACTCACTCATAAAATCACTCCATCTTCTTTGTCTGGCATTGATATCCATTGAGTGAAGAGATGATTTAATATTTCATGGTTTGTTTTGTGCTCAAAGTTTCACCCCACTAGATAATTCCTCCAAAGCTTTAGATCTAGAATTACAGTTTCCAACTCTAAATCATGAGTAGCATAAATATCCTCATGTTGCTTCAACTTTCTTGATGCATACGCTATCACTCCCCCATCTTACATTAGCACAGACTCCAATCCTTTCTTTGATGCATTTGTGCAGACTGTGAATTCTTTTTCCACATCTGACACTCTTAGATTTGGTGCATTAGTTAGTGATCTCTTAATATCTATGAATTCAATGCCACATTCATCTGTCCACTCATACCTAAATCCCTTGCGATGAAAGGTGGTGATGGGATTTGAAATCTTCTATAATCCTTCCACAAACCTTCAATAATAACCAACTAGCCCCATAAATCTTCTCACCTCATGCGAATTCCTTGGCACTAGCCAATCCATTATGGCCTTCACCTTTTCCAGGTTCATAGAAATTCCTTCTCCTGAAATGATATGACCCAAATAGTGAATCTCCTTCTAGAATAAAGAGAACTTTGAAAACCTTCCATGCAACTTTTTCTCTATAAGGCATGACAACACCACTCACAAGTGTTCCTGCTGTTTTCTTTCATTCTTAGAATATATGGGGATATCATCAAGAAAGACCTGAAAAAAGTGGTATAAGTACTTTTGGACTACAACATTCATAAGGCTCATGAATATAGTTGGTGCATTGGTCAAACCAAAAGATACTACAATGAACTTCTAATGTCCAAACTAAGTTTGAAAGGAAGTTTTAGGAATATCTCCTTCCTTAATCCTTAACTGGTGATACCCTGATCATAGATAAATCTTTAAGAAATTTGTTTCCCCCTTCATATGATCAAAGAGATCATCTATCTGCAGTATTGGGTACCTATTATTCATGGTAGAACGATTCAAGTCCCTATAATATATACACATTTGAAAGTAACCGTCCTTCTTCTTGACAAATATTACCGGTGCACCACAAGGTGAGACATTGTGCCTTATCATCCCTAAGTCAAGTAGTTCCTTCAACTACATATGGAACTCACAAATTTATGGATCCGTCACCCTATATGGTGTCTTGTAAATTGTATCCGCACCAGGTTTTATCTTGATGGTAAAATCAATCTCCCTCTTAGGAGGCAATCCTCGTAACTCTTTCAGAAAAGCATCCTTATATTCCAACAAAATTGGGTACTGATCTATAAAGGGTCTCTTCCCTTCATTGACTTATTCCACTACATATAATTGGAAACCTTGAATCATGAAACATTTGACCTTCATTTTCGATATAAATTGTAGCGACACCTTCCTCCATATAACATAGATCTCTACTAACCTTCCTTCATCATCTATGCAAATCACCCTCTTCGTGAAACAATCTACTAAAACTTGATGAGATTCTAACTAGTCCATACGAATGATTAGGTCATACATCCCTAGGGAAGTGACGTACACCTTCAACCTAGTAGTACACATTCCTAGGTTTACTAGACAATTATTAATGTTGGTTCCTACTGCTTGTTTTTCCCCCAAAGCCATCTTGACTTGTTTAAATTCACCGTTCTCGTAGGCTGCCAACCACAACTCTTTTAATGCACAAGGTGAAATGAAACTATCTGTAGCACCATAGTCAAATAAAATTTTAACGTTGACACGGTTTAGTGTACCTGACGACTCCACCACAATGGATTCATATTATACCTAGAGTTTATTAAGCATTGCATAAATCTGGTGGCTACTTTCCCTTTCCATCAGGGTCTTTCCCTCTCTATGCACAAATCCTACTTGTAACTTTAGGCAGTCACACTGGTAATGAGGGCCTCCATGCCCCCAACAAGTAACGTGAGGTGAAACCTATACACTGCTCTATGAAGGCCTATGAAATGAGCTCCTCCCCCTAGAACTCCTACCCCTACTAACTTCTCCTTGAGAAGGTTGTGGACTTTCCTGTGTCGTTGGTGATGAGTGGGATGTTTCACTCATTACCTTTGAAATACCTCTTGAAATATCTTTAGGTGCAACTCTATTGTCATAAGGAGGTGGCCTAGAGATTCTTCCCCTGGAGAAGGTATTAAGCTCCTTCCCCATGAATATAGGTTGTTTTGGAATAGCTAATCTCATACATTTGTTTAAACTCATATGTTCTTGTTCATAAAGATCACTTTGAACTGCTTCAATCATTGACGATGGTTTCCACATTTTCAACATGGCCCTTATCTTATGGTTTAACCCATAAAAAACATTTTTATTTTCATTGAGCAGTATCCATGTATGATACATACTTTACTAACTCCATGAAACGAGTTTCATACTTTTCCACAATTTTTTTTCCCTAAATTAGAGCATGAAAGGCTCCTACCTGTTGTTCTTTGTAATAAGATGGAAAATATTTTCTCTAGAATATTTTCTCAAAAATGTCCCAAGAGATAGTGTATGGAGTAAGGTGCAACTATCTCTCCATATTACCCCACCAATTCAAGGAATTGTCTCTCAACTAAAAGATCGTTATATTCGCCTTTGATGTGTAAGCATAGTGTTATGATCCAATTCCTTAACAATGATAAAAAACAATAATTACAGTTCACTTCGAGGGAGGAACCTCCTTTTACAATATGTCAACTTCAAAATACAATAATATATGAGATAAGATGATCCTAATACTATATCTTCTTGATATATATAGGAGACAAAGGGGTACAATTATGATGAAAGGGTGCAATGAACGGTTCTAGTACATCTACTAGAAATGAAATAATTCAATATCTAGGGCTTAATAAGGGGTTTTATACATGACATGGGGCTTTGTATTGGGCTTAACATCCCCCTCCCCTTCAAAAAAAAAATTTCCTCAACACTTGACTAACCACGAGTGCTTCTGCATGAAGAAGTCATCTTCCCATGTTGCCTCTTCCACTAGTAGGTTCTGCCATTTGACAAGGTAATTTGTAATTACTCAATTTATCAACTACTTAATTCTTGTTTCAAGGATTGTTTTTAGATATAGTATGATTTTTCCTTCTTCATTGATCTCTGGTAAAACAATTTGGACTATGATCTTGTTGTTGATGACCTTCTTTAAGCAAGACACATGGAAGACTGGATAAACACGTGAATATGGAGGCAACTCCAATTTGTAAGCCATACTTCCAATCCTTTGAAAAAGCTTATAGGGGATATAATATTTGGGTTCTAATTTATTTTCCTTATTTTTTTTTCTTAAGGTACATTTTCTTGTATGGTTGTATCCTTAGAAATACCCAATGCCCCACTTCAAATTCCCTTTCACTGTGATGTTGATATGCTTGTTGTTTCATCCTATTTTGTGCCATAAGGAAGTTGTCCTTCAATAGTTTTAGGACCTCTTGTTGGTTCCATATTTGGTCCTCCATTTCTTGAACCTTTGTATTCCCTTTCAAGGGTGATGTGATGGATGGAGGATGATATCCACAAAGTGCCAGAAATGGGGACATTTTTTTTTATGTATGGAAGGATGTGTTGTATCACCATTCTGCCAAGGTAAACCACTTGACCCATTGTGTTTGTTTATTCCATGCAAAGTAACAAATATATCCTTCTATAAATTTAATCACAATCTCATTTTCCCCATCAGATTGAGTGTGGTAAGATGAGCTATGAGCCAATTGATTACCCAAACAAGAAAATAATTCAGTCCAAAAATTTCTCGTGAAAATTGGATATCTGTCACTTACAATAATCTTGGGGACTCCATGTATATTTTGAATTTTTTCCATGAATGTCATGTCTATTTCAATTTCTTTAAAAGCATGAGAAAGAGATAAAAAAAAATGGGCATACTTTGTTAGTTGATCCACTACTACCATGATGACAATATTTCCTTCGGATTTGGGTAAAACTGTAATAAAATCCATTGAAACTTGTTCCCAACGTTTTCTTGGTATATCTAATGGTTGTAGGATACCTAGAGTCTTGATTCTCTCTCCCTTATTCTGTTGGAAGACAAAACATTTAGACACAAAATTTTGAACATCATTTTTAATACCTTCCTAGAGAACATCCTTCTTGATCTTGTGGTATGTTTTCAAGAATCCTAAATATCCCCCTATAGGAGAAGTGTGCAATTCCACAAGGAACTTTTGTTTGAGTTGGGAGTTCTTACATAAATATAGGTAATCGTGATACCATATAAAATCATTCCTCCATAAAAAATTATCTATTGAACTAGGGTCCTCATGCATTTGTTGAATGATATTGCATACCTTTTGATCTTTCTTCCATTCTATCCTTTCTTCTTCCACCCTATAATATTGCGGAATATAAATAGCACATAGTAAGCCTTTTGTTTCTTCTTATTTTCTTGAAAGGGCATCTTCCACAACATTATTTTTTCCTCTTTTGTAGATAATTTCAAAGTCATAACCCAACATCTTTGAAACCCATTTTTGTTTCTCTTCTGAATACATTCACTTCTCCAAGAAGTACTTCAAACTATCATGGTCTATTTTTACTTTGAAGTGTCTTCCTATTAGGTAAGGGAACCATTTATGAACTCCATGTAGTATGGCCAACATTTATTTTTCATAAATGGGTTTGAATAAGTTTTTTCCTTTAAGTTTTCTACTTTCAAATTCAATGGGCCATCCTTCTTGCATTAAAACTGCACCAATTCCATGGACTAAGGCATGACACTCCACAATAAATATTTTTGTAAAGTTAGGTTTGGCCAAGACGTGAGTTGTACACATAACCTCCTTAAGTTTTTCAAAATCTTTGGTTGCTTCTTCGGTCCAAGAAAATGCTTGTCTTTAATAATGTTATTATATGTGTTGCTATTTGACTATAGTTCTTGACAAACTTGCGGTAATATCTTGTTGATCCTAAGAATCCTCTAAGTTTCTTCAAGGTTTTGGGAATTGGCCATTCCCTCATAGCTTTAGTTTTGTTAGGTTCCACTTTTACACCTTCATGAGATACAATATAATATAACCCAAATATTCCACTTCTTGAACCCCCAAAGGCACACTTGGAAGGATTTGCATAAAGTTGTTTTTCTTCCAATAGTTGTAATACTCTATCAACATGTTGTACATGATCTTCCTAAGATTTGTTGTAGATTAGTATGTCATCAAAAAATACTAACACAAATTTTATAAGGAAGGGATTAAAAATAGAATTCATCATTCTGATTTGATGATATCTGGAACAAAGATCCAACTTAGTAAAGAATTGTGCTCCATGCAGTTCATCTAATAATTCATCAACAACAGGGATAGGAAAGTTATCTTTCATGTTCATTTTGTTTAGTTGTCTATAATATGGACACATACACCATGAACCATCTTTTATTTGTAACAAACACCACTGATGAAGAAAATTAACTTTGGCTATGTTGAATGATGCTAGCCTCTAACATTTCCTGTATCATGTGCTCAATCTCACTCTTCTGTGCATATACCTCTAAGTAATAATGTTAGGTAGTACACTTCCTTTTTGCAAATGAATAGCATGGTAATGATCCCGATCAGGTGGAAAAGTCTTAGGAATTTCACCAAATACCTTGGAATGATTGTTGATAATTATTTGGAGATCTGATGGAGCATGGGATATAGATGTTTGAACATCAAGTGAGCACAATTGTGCAATTACACCATGGTTTCCCTTTTTGAGTAATTTTTCCATGCTATTAGAGATTATCACTTTAGAGGGTTTCCCTTGGATACCTATAAGCTCAATTTCCTTGCCATCTGAGGAAATTTCATGAAAATATATTGAAAAGTAAATGTCACTATTCCCAATGATTGTAAGCATTGGACCCCTAATACAACATCATCACCTCCCATTTGGATGGAAATAATGGGACTATCCACAAAATAATCCCCCATGGTGATCTTAATACTATTCCATTTCCATGAACAATTTACGATACCTCCATATGCAATCATTACTTGAAACTTTGGTGCGAGATATACAAAGCAATTGAGATATTTTTCTACCTTCTAATTAATGAAATTATGGGTATTGCCAGAATCAATAAATACAATTAACTTATTATTTTTTATGTATCCCTGTATATTGAGGGTTTGTGGAGTATTGATGCCATCCAATGAATGACAATATATCATTAGAGTAGTCTCTTCTATATCTAGATCTTGTGGTGGTTCCAATTCCTAATCTTCTTCCTCTTCATAGTCGATGTAGAATAATTTCTTCTCACTGCATTTATTCCCCTCACTATACTTGTTGTCAAAATTGAAACATAATCCTTTTTCTCTTCTTTCATCCATTTGTTGAGGTGTTAACCTTGTTTGTTGAGGGACACTTGTCTTATGAACCCCAAAACGATCTCTTCTCCTTCTTTGTGAAACAATGGTAGAATTGTGTGTATCGTTATTCTTGGCTTGAATATGATAAGCATATTTCATAACTTCCATAACATTTTTAGTGTGTCTTAAGAAAATCTCATGTTTAATGTCCTCTTTTAATCCACCCATGTAATCTTGCAAACATTTTTCATCACTTATGTCATCCACCCTTGTGGCCAATACCTAAAATTATGAATTATAATCTTCAATATCCCCTAGTGTTTGATTCTTTTCAATTGACTGAAGTAGTCATGTTCCCAAACTTTCCCATATCGTGATTCTAAGTTCCTTGTAAATAAACCCCAAGTATAATGATAAAAAGGGGGTTGAATTTTTACTATCCATTGGTACCATCCTTAATATTCTGTAGTTCAAAATATTTCTTTATTTGGTTTACTTAGGTAAAGACCTTTGTTCCATCAAACTGCTTTAATTCAATCTTGGGAAGGTTGAATTTAGGACCCCCACCATAATTAACTCCACTATTAGAGTTAAATCCACTTAATAATTTCTTATTTTCAGTAGGTTGTTCAACATGACTACTACCTTTATTTTCATGGGTTCCTAGAATTTTGATATCTTCTTTGGGGATTTTTTCATCTAGTTTCTGAATGATCAAAGAAGACATGTAATTTTGCAATTCCTTCATAGATTTTTGTATTCCTTCCTTATTTTCATCCATCTTCTTTTTCATGTCATTATTATTTTCTTCCATATTATTTTCCATTTCTTCCATTTTTCTTTTTATGTCATTATTATTCTCATTCATCTTCTTATCCATCTTGTTTTCCATTTCAATGATCCTCTTTTCCATCTCATGATAAATCTCGTCGATTTCATCTTAAGTCATGGTTGAACTTTCTGTAGGTTTAGTTGGTGAAGTAAATTTTGGAGGATCCTTTGGAGCCATGTAAGAAAATAATAATTCTACTCTTTCCCCTCTTTATTATAAATTTTGAATCACAAAAAATAGATATTCCATTAAAAAGTTATGGCAATTGTAAGTTATGTACCCTTTTAGCCCTTAATTTGGAGTATGTCCTCCTGGCTAACCTTCCTTTTGATGTATTTCTGAAAATTTTTCCCCTTTGAGTCTAAACCTTTGACCTGTAGTACTATGAAATGTCTTATCTTCCATGCCATAGTTCTGATCAAAATTGGATGTGCCAAGTGGAAGTTAGGGTAACTTCCCCACAACTTATCGCGTTTTATCCTTTCCAGGAGAGAGGACATGTACAACGTTCCTTGCAAAAAATATTTGATATCCAAATATGAAAATTATAAAATAAATACTACAAAATGTTCTCTTTCCAATGAAACCAGTCTCACTAAATTTGGATCCTCTCTGAAGAATATCTGACTATTTTACCCATAACACATGTTTTAGACTAGTTAATAGGACCAGTCAGATACCCTATCTTCCACATGGTGTATCTCTAAATGTATGAAGATCTATAATATGGAATATTTACCACAAATACCTTGATATGTCCTCTAAATAACCTCCAACTTTCACAGTCTAAGTCATCCCATAAAAACGTTATAGAAAAAATGCTAAGATGACTTTCTTAGAGAAGAAAAATCCTAGGATTAATGATCTCTGATACCAAATGTTATGATCCAACTCCTTAACAATGATAAAAAATCAATAATTACAATACACTTTGAGGGGGAAACCCCCTTTTATAATATTTACACTTCAAAATATGAGATAAGATGATCCTTATCTCATATAATAAGATATGAGATAAGATGATCCTAATACTAGATCTCCTTGATATATATAAGAGACAAAGGGGTACAAATATGATGAAAGGGTGCAACAAAGAGCTATAGCTAACCTACTATAAATGTAATAATTCAATATCTATGGATTAATAAGGGGTTTTATACATAACATGGGGCTTTATCTAGGGATTAAAACATAGTCTCTTGAGGAAAAACATCTCATCATTCCTTCCAACCATGCCTCTACACGCTCACTCGTGAGACCCACGACAAAATATGGGAGTTTGATTTTATGTAGTTCTCTAGTGATGTCCCTCGGTGGAGGTCCTCTCTCCGAGTCCCTCAACCCTTCAAGGTTACCCACCCTGGATGGTGGGGTATCCACTTCCACGTCTATTGACTAGCATCCCTTCAGTGTCTCATTAATAGCCTCTAAAGAGCGCAATATGAGAGGTAGTTTGGGCGATGGAAATAACACCACTGACATCGATGGTCCTTGTGATGATGCCCCCCCACCTCGATTTCCTTGAGTTCCAACCACTCTAAATACTGAACCTACATTCAAACCAAATGTTTATTAGAGAAGAGTTAGAGAATTCTAGGTTGTACTCAATTTTATACTTGCAAATGTAAGGTTAGGCATGAGTTTCTTTATACTTGTATGTAAAGAGATATTACTCCCATAAGGTAAGTGGCTTAGGTCAAGGTTAAAGAATATAATCTTGGTATCTTTGTATATGTATCATGTTGTCTCTCTTACCTTGCTAGCTACGCTAAAACTATGGTTCACTCACCAATTACTTTAATCGACCTCTTTAATCAAGTGTATAACCCTTCCCTATAATACTTTATACCCTTATAGAGCTTATATATTTATGTAATTAATCTCTTATAATTAGTCATAAATCCCTCTCATATCTAATTGATTAATCATGCATTAACATTGTCAAATTACAATGTGAATCTAATTATTGCATTAACTACCATTAGTCTAATTATTCAATATGTTAGTTATCTAATAATATATTATATATTTAAACTTTAAAATAAATATTTTGAGAAATAATGTATATTTTATATTATACAAATCCCTTATATATAACCCTATATAATATTTAAATTATATAAACATATAACTTATTTTATTATATTTCCCTATTTTTTACATTAGATATAATTACATTTTAATTGTAACCATATTTTCACACACACACACACACACACACACATATATATATAATTAAAAAAATAATAATTATAAATAAATAAATAATATAAATATAAATAAAATAAAATAAAAATAAAAATAAGGTTAGGAATCGTGGGATCTTGCATAAGGTCTATGTGCCTCCATCTCCCTCACACCTAAAATAATAATAATAATAATAAAAATTCCCTCAAACCCTCCCCCCCCTCGCTCACACTTCTCATTTCACTCTACCTCAACCGTCTCTTCCTCTGCAATTGTGGGCCGAAAGTTTGAGGGTACGACCCTGGATCCATGGTTGGATGCTTGGAGTCATGGCCCATCATTTTGTAGGTAAAACCCCTCGTCATCCAGAACCTTCACATTTCATAAGGCATTCTTGATGATGAAGCAACCCATCAGTTTAGAATCCCATCATAATGTTTCTCGGCAAGCTCCGTCGTCGACGAAATGCAACGAAGATACATAAGCTTGGGCCTCGGTTTCTTGAAAATATTCAAATTTTGTATGGAGGAGGATTCCCTTCCAATACCATTGATTCTCATCTTGTTGCTTCCCGTGTTGAGCAGATTCTCCCATTCTCTATTGAAGGAAATCGTTAGGGAATTGGCTCTGGCTCTCAGCAATTCCAGGTCTGCATCGATGTTGTTCTGCACCCCACGCCATCCCTTCGAAATAAAGGAGAAGGAATTCTCAACATTGTTGGAATGAAAAGGGATCGAACTCGGTTCCATGGTCAGTGGCCCAAACGACACAACCATGGATTCAAGGCCAAAGTATTTCTCTAGCTCAACACTTGGGCAACCTGGCTTGGCTAAACTTTTGGTGGTGGTTTGAGAGGGTTTCTATATTAGAAAGTTCATTGGAAGAGGTCGATTAATATAGCACTCTCGCTAGGGTTGCTACACATCATATTGGATGGTTTTTCTTAGTTGTCTACCCTCACTATGGTTTGATAAGAAGAAGAGATACGTACTTGTTATTAGGTTTTCTTCATTGTTGGTTTTTCTCTTATGAATAGATCTTGTTCATGATTGTATTTTGTTATCAGAAATATTCTCTCTAAGGAAAGTTGGTTGGGTTTTTACTCGAGTTTGCGGTTTTCCTAGGATAAATATTTGTCTCTTCTTATGCTTTTCTATATACTTCTAGATCCTTCTTATATTTTCAGTATATGGTTGTTGAATGTTAAAAGAAGATCAAAGTACTCTGGTAAATATAGTACTACTAAAAATTTAAGAAAATATAACATCAACTACTTCTAATCATCATGCCTCCCTAACCTACTTTCATCTTCCATCCCTATCCTTCCTCTTTTGGACTAGCCTGGAGCGTCAACTATATTTACCTAAATCTAGATAGAACATGTAAGATAAAGTGTCAACTACCTTGACCATGCTTCCCCAACATGCAACTGACAGTCATTGTCACATGTCTAGGGGAGCGTGATCTAACATCATCCTCCCATGATTTCAAGTTTTGAGGGATACACAGTGGGAAATGCCTCCACCCCTCCTGATAGAACTAGGGTCAACACCCCATCATGGACTATATGGTGGAACGATGTTGCTGGGATTTTGTCATCATATATTAAGTTTCAGGCAGTCACACTACCTGAAAAACCTGCACTTGCCCACATGTCATAGAAATGTATATAGATCAATACAATTTAACATAGAATGATTCATACCATATTATCTTTTGGTCGGTGTTCACGACATCAACCGTTTATTGTCATCATTCTTTGGCTATTTCATAACCCGCTAATCTACAGATTAGTTTATAACACAAAATCACACATATCCATACACTATTAACATGTAAATTCTTTTAACCATATCATTAACTCGATATCCATGTACCAACATCCTTAAATTTCAAATTTTTCAAGATAGAAATAGGTAGCATAATATCCATCTTAAATCACATAACGATAAAAAATTTGTAGTGTTTATATTCACATAGGTCCATATGTTCAAAATTTAATGTTTCAAGTTAATAATGTTCCACAACTAATAAGCAAATAAAGATACAACTAGGCCATAAGTAATTCTAGTTGTCTAAGTCAAAATGGGTCAATGCATACACCCATCCTTTGGGAAACATAGTCCTGAGGTGGTAAAAAAGGTGAGGGATGATATCATTGTAAAGTATCTGGATCCTCCCAAGTAGAAGATCCTAGGATATACTTGTCCCACTCGACCTTAACTTGGTCTACCAAACTATTCCTTAGTTTTCGGACCCTATGGTCCAATATGCATAACAATTCAACCATGTTGTTTCCCGCATCCAAGACCTGGGATTCCTTCCAGTTTAGTTTGTGAGATCCATCAACAACATAATGTTGTAGAAAATATACATGAAAAACATCATGATTTTTATGCAAGTGGGATGGAAGTACAAGGCGATAGGAAATGAGTTCAATTTTATCTTGGATTTTAAATGGTCCTATAAATCGAGGCGACAAATTTATCCCTTTCCCAATTGAATGGTACTCTTATTAGGCTTAATATCAATGAAAACCTAATCTTCCACTTTATAACTTTTTTCATTTCTAGGTGCATCATCCTAACTTGTTTTTCTATCTCACGCCTCCTTTAATGGTTATATAATCTGAATCACCTGCTCCTCCATCTCTTGAATCAATTCTGGAGCTACTATCACTTGGTATTCTAACCTTTCCCAACTCAATGGTGTCCTACATGGCCTTCCATACAGGGCTTGATAAGGTGTCATTCTGATTGAGTTGTGAAAACTGTTAATGTAGGAGAACTCTACCAAAGTTAAGTACTTCCATGGATGATTTTAAGGATGGAAATTTATTTTAAAATGTAGAAACCTTAGTGAATCTTACTAATCCCTAATATACCAACTATAAATGTTTGGCGATATTTTTGTAAAAATATTCAAATTTCTAAGGATTTTGTATAGTTTGTATAAAGTTTTGGCGATTTTTAAGTTAAAATAATTTTATCCTATAAAATTTGGGTGAATCATTTTTAGAATAACGAATATTTTTTTGGGAAAAACCATGGAAAATTATCCCATGTGCGAAATTTATCCCCTAAAATCATCCCTAAACTATAGTTCTCCCAATGGGTTTTATTATCTATAACATACATCCTAAGCATGTCTTCCATAACCTGACTTACTCTTTCAGTTTGACCATTTATTTCATGATGTTATGTCGTGCTTAAGTTCAACTGAGTCCCCATTGTTGACTGCAAATTTGTCCAAAACATCGATGTGAATAAAGAGTCCCTATCTAAAATGATCTTCTTGGTTAACCCATGAAGACGAATGACTTCACTTATAAAAATGTGTGCCAAATAAGTGACATCATAAGTTTCTCTAGCTGGAATAAAGGGTGCGCTCTTGGTCAAATTATCAACTATAACAAGAATGGAATTTTTCTTCTGCAATGTGAGTGGCAGTCCCAAAAAACAATCCATAGAAATGACTTCCCACTTGGACATAGGAACATCATGCAGTTGTAGGAGACTTGCTAGGTGACAATGATAAACCTTTACTTGATGACACTCAAGACACTTAGTGATTAAATGGACTACATCACACTTCATGCCTGCCCAAAAGAAAAGATTCTTCGTGTCTACATACATTTCCTTTACACCTGGATGCGCATAGTAATGTGATATATGGGAGTCCTTGAGTATGATGCTTTGAATATCCCCAGCCTCGGGGATGTACATCCTTCCCTGATATCTCAACAATCCTTCTGCTTCAAGGCTATATCCTTCAAAATTTGACTCTAACTGTCTGTCACTTTGGAGGGTTGAAGTAACCTTTAAATACCAACTATATTCAAGAAGTTTCCCGAAGACTCACTCCCTCAAATTAATATTTAATGGAACCAAGGAGAATATATGTGACCTTCTGCTCAAGGAATCCACAACCACATTCTCCTTTCCCTTGGTGTATGAAATTACAAAATCGTACTCACTCATAAACTCACTCCATCACCTTTGTCTGTCATTGATATCCATTTGAGTGAAGAGATGATTTAATATTTCATGGTCTGTTTTGAGCTCAAAGCTTCACCCCACTAGATAATTCCTCCAAAGCTTTAGATATAGCATTACAGTTTCCAACTCTAAATCACAAGTAGCGTAAATCTCCTCATGTTGCTTCAAGTTTCTTGACACAGACGTTATCACTCCCCCATCTTTCATTAACACAGACCCCAATCCTTTCTTCGATGCATTCGTGTAGAATGTGAAGTATTTTTGCACATCCGACAGTCGTAGATTTGGTGCACTAGTTATTAACCTCTTAAGATCTATGAATGCAATGGTGCATTCATCTGTCCACGCATACATGACTCCCTTGCGATGCAAGGTGGTGATGGGATTTTCAATATTCGAGAATACTTCCACAAACCTTAGATAATAACCAGCTATCCCCATAAATCTTCTCACCTCATGAGAATTCCTTGGCACTAGCCAATCCATTATGGCCTTCACCATTTCCAGGTTCATAGAAATTCCTTCTCCATAAATGATATGACCCAGATAGTGAATCTCCTTCTTGAAGAGAGAGAATGTTGACAACCTTTGATACAACTTGTTCTCTCTAAGGCATGACAACACCACTCACAAGTGTTCCTCTTGTTTTGTTTCATTCTTGAAATATATGAGGATATCATCAAGAAATACCTAAAAAAATTGGTATAAGTACTTTTGGACTACAACATTCATAAGGCTCATGAATACAGTTGGTGCATTGGTCAAACCAAAAGACACTACAATGAACTTCTAATGTCCAAAATGAGTTCGAAAGGAATTTTTAGGAATATCACCTTCCTTAATCCTTAATTGGTGATACCCTGATCGTAGATAAATCTTTGAGAAAATTGTTGTCCCATTCATATGATCAAAGAGATAATCTATCTGCGGTATTGGGTACCTATTCTTCATTGTAGCATGGTTCAAGTCCCTATAATATATATACAATCAAAAGGAACCATCCTTCTTGTTGACAGATATTACTGGTGCACCCCAAGTTGAAACACTGGGCCTTATCATCCCTAAGTCAAGTAGTTCCTTCAACTACATATGAAACTCACAAAGTTATGGAGCTGTCACTCTATATGGTGTCTTGTAAATTGTCTCCACACCAAGTTTTATCTTGATTGTAAAATCAATCTCCCTCTTAGGAGGAAATCTTGGTAACTCTTTCAGAAAAACATCCTTATATTCCAACAAAATTGGCTATTGATCTATAAAGGGTCCCTTCCCTTCATTGACTGCTTCCACTACATATAATTGACAACCTTGACTCATGCAACATTTAGCCTTCATTTTCGATATAAATTGTAGTGATATCTCCCTCCATATATCATAGATCTCTACTAACCTTCCTTCATCATCTATGAAAATCACCCTCTTCGCGAAACAATCTACTAATGTTGGATGAGATTATAACTAGTCCATCCCAATTATTAGGTCATACGTCCCTAGGGAAGTGACGTACACCTTCAACCCAGTAGTGCACATTCCCAGGTTTACTATAGAATTATTAATGCTAGGTCCTACTGCTTGTTTTCCCCCCCAAATCCATCTCGAATTGTTTAAATTCATCATGCTCATTAGTTTCCAAACCACTCTTTTTTAATGCGCAAGGTGAAATGAAACTATATGTAGCACCAGAGTCAAATAAAATTTTAACATTGACATGATTTAGTGTACCCGACGAAACCACCACAATGGATTGATGTTATACCTGTAGTTTATTAACCATTGCATAAATCTAGTGGATACTTTCCCTTCCCATCAGAGCCTTTCCCTCTCTATGCGCAAATCCTACTTTTGACTTTGGGAAGTCATGCTGGTAATGAGGTCATCCATGCCCCCACCAAGTAACGTGAGGTGGAACCTACACACTTCTCTATGAATACCTCTGAAATGAGTTCCTTCCCCGAGAACCCCTAACCCTAGTAACTTCTCCCTGAGAAGGTTGTGGACTTTCCTGTGTTGTTGGTGATGAGTTGGATGTTGCACTCATTACCTTTGAAATACCTCTTGAAACCTATTTAGGTGCAACTCTATTGTCGTGAGGAGGTGGCCTAGAGATTCCTCCCCTGGAGAAGGTATTAAGCTCCTTCCCCACGAATATAGGTTTTTGTGGAATAGATAATCTCATACATTTGTTTAAACTCATATGCTCTTGTGCATAAAGATCACTTTCAACTGCTTCTGTCATTGACGATGGTTTCCACATTTGCAGCATGGCCCTTATCTTAGGGTTTAACCCATACAAAAAAACATTTTTCTTGTCATTGATTGGTATCCATGTATGATACATACTTTACTAACTCCATGAACCTGATTTCGTACTCTTCCATAATTTCGTTTCCCTGAATTAGAGCATGAAATGCTCCTACCTGTTGTTCTTCATAATAAGATGGAAAATATTTTCTATAGAATATTTCCTCAAAAATCTACCAAGGGATGGTGTCTGGAGTAAGGTGCAAATGTCTCTCCATATTACCCCACCAGTTCAAGGCATTGTCTCTCAATTGAAATATCGTTATCTTCACCTTTTATGTGGAAGCATAGTATTATGATCCAATGCCTTAACAATGATAAAAATCAATAATTACAGTTCACTTCGAGGGGGGAACCTCTGTTTACAATATGTCCACTTCAAAATAAAATAATATATGAGATAGGATGATCCTAGTACTATATCTCATTGATAGGAGACAAAGGGGTATATATCTCATATATAGGAGACAAAGGGGTATAAATATGATGAAAGGGTGCAATGAAGGGTTCTAGAAGACCTACTAGAAATGAAATAATTCAATATATAGGGCTTAATAAGGGGTTTTATACATGACTTGGGGCTTTGTTTGAGGCTTAACATTCCCATCCCCTTCAAACAAGTTTTTTCCTCAACACTTGACTAACCATGAGTGCTTATGCATGAATAACTCATCTTCTTCATCTTCCCATGTTTCCTCTTCCACTAGTAGGTTCTCCCATTTGACGAGGTACTTTGTAATTGCTCAATTTCTGAGCTACTTAATTATTGTTTCAAGGATTGTTTCTAGATCTAGTATGATTTTTCCTTCTTCATTGATCTATGGTAAAACAATTTGGACTAGAATCTTGTTGTCGATGACCTTCTTTAAGCAAGACACATGGAAGACTGGATAAACACGTGAATATGGAGGCAACTCCAATTTGTAAGCCATACTTCCAATCCTTTGAAAAAATTTATAGGGGATATAATATTTGGGTGATAATTTATTTTTCTTTTTTTTTCCCTTGAGGTACATTTTTTTGTATGGTTGTATCCTTAGAAATACCTAATCCCCCACTTGAAATTCCCTTTCACTGTGATGTTGGTATGCTTGTTGTTTGATCCTATTTTGTGCCATAAGCAAGTTGTCCTTCAATAGTTTGAGGACCTCTTGTTGGTTCCCTATGCGGTCCTCCATTGCTTGAACCTTTTTATTCCCTTTCAAGGGTGATGTGATGGATGGAGGATGATATCCACAAAGTGCCAGAAATGGGGACATTTGTTTTATGTATGGAAGGATGTGTTGTATCACCATTTTGCCAAGGGAAACCACTTGACCCATTGTGTTTATTTATTGCATGAAAAGTAACAAAGATATCCTTCTATATATTTATTCACAATCTCAATTTTCCCACTGGATTGAGTGTGGTAAGATGAGCTATGAGCCAATTGAGTACCAAAATAAGAAAATAATTCAGTCCAAAAATTTCCCGTGAAAATTGGATCTCTGTCACTTACAATAATCTTGGGGACTCGATGTATATTTTGAATTATTTCCATGAATTTCATGTCTAATGTACTTTCTTTAAAATCATGAGGAAGAGAGAAAAAATGGGCATACTTTGTTAGTTTATCCACTACTATCACGATGACAATATTTCCATCGGATTTGGGTAAACCTGTAATAAAATCCATTGAAACTTCTTACCAATGTTTTCTTGGTATAGATAATGGTTGTAGGAGGCCTGGAGTCTTGATTGTCTCTCACTTATTATGTTGGAAGACCAAACATTCAGACACAAAAGTTTGAACATCATTTTTAAGACCTTCCTAGAAAACATCCTTCTTGATCTTGTGGTATGTTTTCAAGAATCCTGAATGTCCCCCTATAGGAGAAGTGTGCAATTCGATAAGGACCTTTTGTTTGAGTTGGGAGTTCTTACATAAATATAGGCAATCATGATACCATAGAAAATCATTCTTCCATACAAAATTATCTACTGAACTAGGGTCCTCATGCATTTCTTGAATGATATTGCATACCTTTTTATATTGCTTCCATTCTATCCTTTCTTCTTCCGCCCAATCAGATTGCGGAATAGAAATAACACATAGTAAGCCTTTTGTTTCTTCTTCTTTCCTGGAAAGGGAATCTGCCACAACATTATTTTTTCCTTTTTTTGTATATAATTTCAAATTCATAACCCAACATCTGTGTAACCCATTTTTGTTTCTCTTTTGAATACATTCACTTCTCCAATAAGTAATTCAAACTATCATGATCTATTTTTACTTTGAAGTGTCTTCCTATTAGGTAAGGGAACCATTTCTGAACTCCATGTAGTATGGCCAACATTTATTTTTCATAAATGGGTTTGAATAAGTTTTTTCGTTTAAGTTTTATACTTTCAAAGTCAAGGGGGCCTTCCTTCTTGCATTAAAACTGCACCAATTCCATGGCCTAAGGCATCACACTCCACTATAAATATTTTTGTAAAGTTAGGTGTGGCCAAGACAAGAGTTGTGCACATAGCCTCCTTAAGTTTTTCAAAATCTTTGGTTTCTTCTTCGGTCCAAGAAAATGTATTTGTATTTAATAATGCTATTATGTGTGTTGCTATTTTACTATAGTTCTTGACAAACTTGCGATAATATCCTATCGATCCTAAGAATCCTCTAAGTTTATTCAATGTTTTTGGAATTGGTCATTCCCTCATAGATTTAATTTTGTTAGGTTCCACTTTTACATCTTCATGAGATACAATATAATATAACCCAAATATTCCACTTCTTGAACCCCAAAGGCACACTTGGAAGGATTTGCATAAAGTTGTTTGTCTTCCAATAGTTGTAATACTATATAAACATGTTGTACATGCTCTTCCCAATATTTGTTGTATATTAGTATGTCATCAAAAAATACTAACACAAATTTTATAAGGAAGGGCTTAAAAATAGAATTCATCAAGCTTTGAAATATTCAAGGTTCATTAGTAAGACAAAATGGCATAACCAAAAACTCATAATGACCGTCATGTGTTCTAAAATTTGTTTTAGGAATGTCTTGCCTCATTATAATTTGATGATATCTCGAACGAAGATCCAAATTAGTAAAGAATTTTGCTCCATGAAATTGATCTAATAATTCATCAACAACAGTGATAGGAAAGTTATCTTTCATGGTCATTTTGTTTAGTTTTCTATAATATGGACACATACACCATGAACCATCTTTTCTTTGTAACCAACACCACTGGTGAAGAGAATTAACTTTGTCTATGCTGAATGATGCTAGCCTCTAACATTTCTTGTATCATGCGCTCAATCTCACTCTTCTATGCATATGGATACCTGTAATGCATAATGTTAGGTGGTACACTTCCTGGTTGCAAATGAATAGCATGGTAATGATCTTGATGAGGTGGAAGACTCTTAGGCATTTCACCAAATACCTTGGAATGATTGTTGATAATTATTTGGAGATCTGATGGAGCATGGGATATATATGTTTGAACATCAAGTGAGCACAATTGTGAAATTATACCATGGTGTTCCTTTTTGAGTAATTTTTCCATGATATTAGAGCTTATCACTTTAGAGGGTTTCCCTTGGATACCTATAAGCTCAATTTCCTTTCCATCTGAGGAAAATTTCATGAAAATATCTTGAAAATTAAATGTCACTATTCCCAATGATTGTAACCATTGGACCCCTAATACAACATCAATACCTCCCATTTGGATGGAAATAATGGGACTATCCACAAAATAATACCCCATGTTGAGTTTAATACTATGGAATTTCCCTGAACAATTTACGGTACCTCCATCTACAATCATTACTTGAAACTCTGGTGCAAGATATACAAAGAAATTGCGATATTTTTCTACCTTCTAATTAATGAAAGTATGGGTACTACCAGAATAAAAAAATACAGTTACCTTATTCTTTTTTATGTATCCTTGTATCTTGAGGGTTTGTGGAGTATTGATGCCAACCAATGCATGAAAATATATTGTTAGAGTAGTCTCTTCTATATCTGGATCATCTGGTGGTTCCAATTCCTAATCTTCTTCCTCTTCTCTATGTAGAATAATTTATTCTCACTACATTTATTCCCCTCACTATACTTGTTGTCACAATTGAAACATAATCCTTTTTCTCTTCTTTCATCCATTTTTTGAGGTGTTAACCCTGTCGCTTGAGGGACACTTGTCTTATGAACCCCAAAACGATCTCTTCTCCTTGTGTGTGCAATAATGGTATAATTGTGCGTATCCATATTCTTGGCTTGAATATGGAGAGGATATTGCATAACTTCCATAATATTTTTAGTGTGTCTTAAGAAAATATCATTTTTAATGTCCTCTTTTAATCCACCCATGTAAGCTTGCAACAATTGTTCATCACTTATGTCATCCACTCTTGTGGCCAATACCTGAAATTCTGAATTATGATCTTCAATATCCCCTAAGTGTTTGATTCTTTTCAATTGACCGAAGTAGTCATGTTTCCAAACTTACCCATATTGTGATTCCAAGTTCCTTGTAAATAAACCCCAAGTATAACGATAAAAAGGGGATTGCATTTTTACTATCCATTGGTACCATTGATATGGTTTTATCTCAAAGTTCAAAGTTTCTATGTGAATCTGTTTCTTATCATCTATAATATTATGTAGTTCAAAATATTTCTTTATTTGGATTACCCAGGTAAAGACCTTTATTCCATCAAACTTCTTTAATTCAATCTTGGGAAGGTTGAATTTAGGACCCCCACCATAATTAACTCCACTATTAGAGTTAAATCTACTTAAGAATTGCTTATTGTCGATAGGTTGTTCAACATGACTACTACCTTTATTTTCATGGTTTTTTGGAATTTTGATATCTTCTTTAGGGATTTTTTCATCTAGAGCCTGAATGATCAAAGAAGACATGGAATTTTGTAATTCCTTCATAGACTTTTGTATTCCTTCCTTATTTTCATCCATCTTCTTTTTCATTTCATTATTATTTTCTTCCATATTATTTTCCATTTCTTCCATATTTTGTTTTATCTCATTATTATTCTCATTCATCTTCTTATCCATCTTGGCTTCCATTTCAGTGACCCTCTTTTCCATCGCATGATAAATCTCGTCGATTTCATCTTGAGTCATGGTTGAAATTTCTTTAGGTTTACTTGGTGAAGTAAATTTTGAAGGATCCTTTGAAGCCATGCAAGAAAATAATAATTCTACTCTTTCCCCTCTTATTACAAATTTTGAATCACAAAAAATAGATATTCCAATAAAAAGTTATGTCAATTGTAAGTTATGTACCCTTTTAGCCCTTAATTTGGAGTATGTCCTCCTGGATGACCTTCTTTTGATGTATTTCTCAAATTTCGGCCCCTTTGAGTCTAAACCTTTGACCTGCAGTACTATGAAATGTCTTCTCTTCAATGCCACAGTTTTGATCAAAATTGGATTTGCCAAGTGGAAGTTAGGGTAACTTCCCCACAACTTATTGAATTTTATCCTTTCCAGGAGAGAGAACATGTACAATGTTCCCTACAAAAAATATTTGATATCCAAATATGAAAATTGTAAAATAAATACTAGAGACTGTTCTCTTTCCAATGAAACTAGCCTCACTGAATTTGGATCCTCTATGAAGAATATTTGACTATTTTACCCAGAACACATGTTTTAGACTAGTTAATAGGACTAGTCAGATACCCTATCTTCCACAAGGTGTATCTCTGAATGTATGATGACCTATAATATGGAATATTTACCACAAATACCTTGATATTTCCTCTAAATAACCTCCAAGTTTCACAGTCTGAATCGTCCCAGAAAAAAGTTATAGAAAAAATGCTAAGATGACTTTCTTAGAGAAGAAACATCCTGGGATTAATGATCTCTGATACCAAATGTTATGATCCAACTCCTTAACAATGATTAAAAATCAATAATTACAATAAACTTCGAGAGGGAAACCCCCTTTTATAATATGTCCACTTCAAAATATGAGATAAGATGATCCTTATCTCATATAATAAGATATGAGATAAGATGATCCTTATCTCATATAATAAGATATGAGATAAGATGATCCTTATCTCATATAATAAGATATGAGATAATATGATATTAATACTAGATCTCCTTGATATATATAGGAGATAAAGGTGTACAATTATGATGAAAGGGTGCAACAAAGGGTTATAGCCGACCTACTAGAAATGTAATAATTCAATATCTAGGGTTTAATAAGGGGTTTTATACATAACATGGGGCTTTATCTTGGGCTCAAAAAATAGTCTCTTGAGTCAAAACATCTCCTCATTCCTTCCAACCATGCCTCTACACGCTCACTTATGTGACCCACAACAAACTCTGGGAGTTTGAATTTTTGTAGTTCTCTGGTGATGTCCCCAGGTGGAGGTCCTCTCTCTGAGTCCCTCGACCCTTCAAGGTTACCCACCCTAGATGGTGGGGGATCAACTTCCAAGTCTAATGATTGACGTACCTTTATTGTCTCATTAATAGCCTCTAAGGAGTGAAATATGAGAGTTAGTTTGGGCGATGGCGATAACACCACTCGAATCGGTGGTCCTTGCGATGCTTCCCCCCAACATCGATTTCCTCGAGTTCCAAACACTTTAATTATTGAATCTCCATTCAAACTGAATGTTTATTAGAGAAGAGTTAGGGCATTCTAGGTTGTACTCAATTTAATACTTGCAAATGTAAGGCTAGGCATGAGTTTCTTTATACTTGTCTGTAAAGAGATATTACTCCATAAGGTAAGTGGCTTAGGTCAAGGTTAAAGAATATAATCTTGGTATCTTTGTATATGTATCATGTTGTCTCTCTTACCTTGCTAGCTACACTAGAACTGTGGTGCACTCACCAATTACTTTAATCGACCTCTTTAATCAAGTGTCTAACCCTTCCCTATAATACTTTATACCCTTATAGAGATTATATATTTATGTAATTAATCTCTTATAATTAGTCATAAATCCCTCTCATATCTCATTGATTAATCATGCATTAACATTGTCAAATTACAATGCTAATCTAGTCATTGCATTAACTACCATTATTCTAATTAATCAACATATTGATTTAATATGTTAGTTATCTAATAATATATTATATATTTAAACTTTAAAATAAATATTTTGAGAAATAATGTATATGTTATATTATACAAAGCCCTTATATATAACCCTATATAATATATAAATTATATAAACATATAACTTATATTATTATATATTCCCTATTTTTTACATTAGATATAATTACATTTTAATTGTAACCATATTTTCTCTCTCTCTCTCTCTCTCTCTCTCTCTCTCTCTCTCTCTCTCTCCTATATATATATATATATTAAAACATTTAATTATAAATAAATAAATAATATAAATATATAAATATAATTAAAATTAAAAAATCGATAGGGGGTAGGAATTGTGGGATGTCTTATAAGGCCCTGTGTCATCAGGCCCCTCACACCCTAAAAAATAATAATAATAATAATGATAAATAATATAAATATAAATATAATTAAAAAATTAAAAAAAAATCAAATAAGGGTAGGAATTGTGGGATGTCTTATAAGGCCTATGTGCCTCCAGCCCCCTCACACCTAAAATAATAATAATAATAATAATAATTCCCTCAAACCCTACACCCCCCTCGCTCACACTTTTCATTTCACTCTACCTCGACCGTTTATTCCTCTGCAATTGCGGGACAAAACTTTGAGGGTACGATCCTGGCTCCTTGGTTGGATGCTTGGAGTCATGGCTCTTCATTTTGTAGGTGAAACCCCTCATCATCCACCACCTGCACATTTTAGAAGGCCTTATTGATGAGAGACATGTTTATGGAAGAAGAAGCAACCCATCGACTTAGAATTCCATCATAATTATGCTTGGCAAGCTCCGACGTCGACGAAATGCGATGAAGATACATGAGCTTGGGCCTCAGTTTCTTGAAAATATTAAAATCCTGTATGGAGGAGGATGCACTCCCAAGACCATTGATTCACATCCTACTTCTTCCTGTGTTGAGAATATTCTCCCACTCTCTATCGAATGAAATCGTTAGGGAATTGACTCTGGCTCTCATCAATTTCAGGTCTGCATCAGTCTTGTTTCGCACCTCATGCCATTCCTTTTAAATAAAGGAGAAGTAATTCTCAACATGGATGGAATGCAAAGTTAACGAAACTGGTTCCATGGTTAGTCACCCAAACTGTTAGGAGTTGAAATTGCATTAACAAATTATTTAGTGAAACAGTTTTTTATAGTTACTCCCGTTTAGAAATGGTAAAACTGTCAAATTGATAGTATTTATATAATTAATATGAAATCAATAATCAACATTCATTCTCAACCATTTTTCTAGTATTCTTCTTTGTTTATTATTTTACATGGTATCAGAGCGATTGGTTGGGAGAAGGAGAGACTGTTGTTGTCTACATCTCTCTTCCACAGTGAATATTTCCTGTTAGTCGCTAGCCGCCAGCCAATTTATTAAATCTAACAGGAAATATGTTAATAAACTGGTAGCTAATAGGAAATATGTTAATAAACTGGCGGGCCGCTTCTTCAAACTGGTTGGCGGCCTCAGAACGTTGTATTTCCTATTAGTTGCCAGCCAGTTTGAAGAAGCCACCCACCAGCTTGAAGAAGTGCCACAGAGCTGACACCAGTTTGGAGAAGAGTTGTATGCCAGTTTGAAGAAGTGTCATAGACCTGTCGTTGATTTGGAGAAGAGCCACTGTTGAATTGGAAGAGGGCGTTGGATGAGAATTACAGGCATGGAATTCCATTTTATTTACAATAAAACCATTACATTTTTATTTACTCTTGATTTTGCTGAAGATTATTTATAAAATTTGGAGTTTATTTAAAGTTTCATTGAAATTTGAAAATTCACATGGAGTTATATCAATTATTTTTAAAAACAATTGTGGCTGATATTTTGGAATCAGAAAGTGTTGATCAGTTTATGACTAAAGCTATAGGTATTATGAATCGACTTAGGATTAATGGCGAAAAATAACTCATAGATCAAAGAGTTGTTGAAAAAGTTCTCATAAGTTTACCTAAGAAATTTGAAATGGTAGTTACTATTCTTCTTGAGTCAAAAGATCTAACTAATTTTTTTTATAGAAGGATTGACTGGTTCGTTGTTATCTCATGAAGTAAGGATGACCTTGGATCTTGGTACTTTAGAACATTCATTTCAGACTAAGGTGTCCATGGACAGAGGCAGAGGCAGAGGTTTTCATGGACATGGTCGAGGATGTGGTAGAGGACATTCTCAAACAAGAGATAAACCTGAACAAACAAAAGACAAGTTAGAGCAGTCAAGATCATCTTCACAAGAGAATGGCCAGAGATGGACAAATGAATCAGAAATTCAATGTCGTTATTGTAAAAGGTTGGGTCACCATACATCTGAATGTCATAATTTGCAGTATAAAAATAGAGCTAATGTCACAGAAAGTGAAACATCTCATACTTTATTTCTTTCATGTCAAGTATCTCAGCTAATTCTGTTGGATTACTAAGAGGGGGGTGAATCAGTAATAGAGCAATTTAATCCTTTTTAACCATATAATCCAAGTGTTATATCAATGAAGCATTATCATCCAATAACTGCAGAGTAAATAAATAATGAACAAACATACACATACACAGTACACCAGTGTTTTACATGGAAACCCAAATCAGGAGAAAACCACGGGATGCTTTTTCTTATATGTGATGAAGAATTACATTCATTGGAAGCACCAACTTCCTTTGTTTTCCAGCTGCAACTGGAAGGAGGCTCCAACACCCTATTTTCTCAAGCTACAACCTGAGTGAAGCTCCAACTCCCCAATTCTCTGGCTACAACCAGAAGGAGTCTACAACCCCCTATGTTCTTCAGCTACAACCACCTGTCCTTGCCCCGTCCTGCCACCCTGAAGTAGAAGTAGAATGATGGAACCAATGTCAACCTGTCACTGTGAGATATACCACTGTAAACCTATACCAATAAATCTGAACCATGCATCAACCATGCATCAACCTGTACCTCAACCTATAATCAACCTGTACCATAAAAAAGTGCATCAACCATGCACCAACCTGTACCAAATAACTTGTAATCAACCTGTACCATAAACAAATGCATCCAACCATGTACCAAGTATGTACCAATCA